>PVHX01008298.1:0-77010 GCA_004024805.1 Geosciurus inauris | reverse complement strand
TCTCATACATTGCTGGTGGACCTGCAAATTGGTACAACCAATCTGGAAAGCAGTATGGAGATTCCTTAGAAACTTGGAATGGAACCACCATTTGAGCCTGCTGTCCCACTCCTCGGTCTATACCCAGAAGACTTAAAAACAGCAAACTACAGTGCTGCAGCCACTTCAATGTTTATAGCAGCTCAATTCACAATAGCTAAACTGTGGGACCAACCTATTTGCCCTTCAACAGACGACTGGATAAAGAAACTGTGGTATATATACACAATGGAATATTACTCAGCAATAAGAGAGAATAAAATTATGGCATTTGCAGGTAAATGGATGGAGTTGGAGAATATCATGCTAAGTGAAGTAAGCCAATCTCAGAAAACCAAATGCCGAATGTACTCGCTGATACGTGGATGCTGATCCATAATGTGGGGAAGGTCATGAGAACAATGGTGGAACTCTGTTCACAGGGGTGTAAGGAGGGAGGGGGCATGGGGACAGTAAAAGTGGTGGAATATGATGGTCATCATAGCCCTAACTTTATGTATGACTGCATGTATGTTGTGATTCTATACAACTTACAACTAGAGAATTGATATGTTATCCTCTATGTACAATGAATCAAATTGCACTCTGTTATCATGTAAGCCTAAATAGAACAAATAAATAAATTAAATATGAAAAAAAATTAGTCAAAAGAAAAAATTTTTAAAATTACCTGAGATAGAAGACAATACACATAGATAACAGACTAAAAATTTTATATAGATATGATATATGGTAGAAAATATTGGAAAATGTATTTTAAAGACAGTGGAGAATATGGAAAGAAAATAGAAATTAAAGTCAAAATCCTATGTCCACTTAAACTAGTATTTAAAAGCATAAAATAGAGATATCATAAGTAATGCAAATGTTTAAGAATCTTTATAACTCTTCTTGTAAGATATAATAAAGAATATACATCAGCAGGAAAAAAAAATGCCTATAGAAGGAATGGATGAGAGAAAAGAATATAAATCCAGAAACAAGCAAACAAAAACTTAGTGTAATTAGCATTGCAGCTCTTTTAGCACGTCTCTTTCCTGTTCCAGCAACATTAATATTAATCAGTACTGACCATTTCAAGATCAAATTATATTCATACATCTTAAATCAAAATAATAATTCCAGACAAATACAATGAGGAACAAGAAAAAAATTCAGTGGATGCTAGAGGCAAAATGTTTTCACACATGAACAGGAGTGGAAAACAAGATACTCTATTTTTATGAGGCTAGTAAAAATTTTAACAGCCTTATTGGTAAAAAATTTTAACAGCCTTATTGATATATAACTCACATAATAAACTACAAATATTTAAGATGGACATTTTAACAATTTTGGAAATATATATACAACTGCAAAACTATAATCAAAATCAAAATAATAAACTATCTTCTCCCTAAAAGATTTCTAGTACCCTGTTGTAATCCATTCTTTCTTTCCCACCCAGTCCTCCCCCATCTGCTCTTTCTGTTGCAAGATATTAGTTTATATTTCATAGAATTTAATGTAAATGGAATCATTTAGAATTTACATTTTTATCTAGTTCCTTTCACTCCATGTAATTGTTTTGATATTCATCCATAATATTATATATATTAATAATTCATTCCTTTTTTGTTCCTCTTTTTACCTGGTGATGAAGTTTTGTTTGTTTGTTTATTTTGTTTGTTTGTTTTGGGGCTGGTAGTGCTGGGGATCAAACCCAGGGCCTTGTGCACGCAAGACAAGCACTCTACCAAATGAGCTACATTCCCAGCCCTGATGATGAAATTTTTTATTGTTTCAGATTAGAGCTCATGAAAATAAAGCTGTCATGGACATTCCCCTACAAGTTTTGGACCAACACATTACAGGCAGGTGCCACCACAACCAGCTCCAACATGTGCTTTTGTTGCTCTTAAATCAATACCTAGGAGAAGAGTGACAAGGTGATATGGAAGATGTTTGTTCAACTTTTTAAGAACTCTTACAACTCTTTTGCAAATACCTCCAAAGTGACTACACTGTTTTATATCTTTTTAGTCTTAGTAGTTTATTTTGTAAATTTGTTTGGGTTTTTCACATGGGCCATGATGCCATCTTTGAACAAAGATATTTCAGCTTCTCATTTTCAAATCTGTTTATACATTACTTCATTTTCTTGCTTTATTGTGCAGACTGGAACCCCCCAAAATAATGAGAGCAGAATTTCTTACCTTATTTCACATCTTGGAAAGGAGATGTTTCAGTTTTCAGCATTATGACATTAGCTATAGGTTTCTAATAGATGCACTTCACTACATTAATAAAGTTTCCTTCTAAATTTGCTATGAGCTTTCAAGAGGGATGTACATATTCTCTCATCAGTGTTGACTATGTCTAATGAGACTGTAATATAGTTCTTTTTTACTCTGTTAATGTGATAAATAACATTGATTTTCTTATGTTAAACTATTTTTTCATTCCTGGAATAAAATCCACTGAACCATAATAAATTATATTTTTCTGTATATTGATGGGTCCAATTTGCTAAGAGTGGGGTATTGACTTTCTAGCTATAATTGTGGATTTATATAATTCTTCATGTAGTTCTAGGGATTTACATTATGTACTTTTAAAGTTCTGTTTAGACATTTAGGGTTGCTACATCCTCTTGATTAATTAACCCCTTTACTTTTAAGAAATGACCCTCTTCATTCTTTGTTCTAACATCCACTTTGTCTGATATTATAACTCTTAAAAATTACCATAGAATGACATGTCTTTTTAAGTGAGTTTGTGTCAAATTAAAGTGAGTTTTGCATGTCACAGGAATTCATAAATATTTATACTAAGTATTAGATATTGAATAAGAGAATACTAGAAAACATTTTATAGTTTTACAAATACATATAACTATGTACACATATACACATATATATGTTAAATTCTACATTAGAAATAAACACATTTTTATTAATTTTGTGGAAGAAACTATCTTATCATTGAAATAATTTACCTAATTTATGGCTACTTTTTTGACTATACTGAGAAATGTGAACTTTCAAAATGGATTTAAAAATAACAATAGTTGTTTTAAAGTAAGTCATGAATAGTGTTTTCTTCCTAACCCAGAAATGTAACAAAGAAACAGCTTGACAGGATAGTTTTTAGCAGAATTAGTAAGTACCTGCCCCAAGTGTAATAGAGTGTTTGCATAAAATCAGAATACTGATAAACAAAATTTAAAACTGCTGTAGAGTTTCAATAAGTGAGTAAATAAAATAAAATAAACTTCTTTTAGACCCAAAATATAGATTGGGTCTTGTTTTTCTTGATCCCATATGACAATCCCTACCTTCTAATTTAGATAACTAGATCATTACATTTAGTATTGTTATTAATATAGATGAGTTTGCATTTACAGGTTTCTAGTTGAGCTATAGTTCTTTTGTCTGTACTTTGTGCTTTTTTCTCTTTCCTGTCTGCTTTTGAATTAACTGGGTATTTTTAATTATTTTCTATTATTTCTCTTGTGGGCTTGTTAGCTAGTCTTTGCTTAATTTTTTAATGATTGGTTTGGGGTTTATGGTTTTTTTAACTTATCACAGTCTGTCTTCAAGTAATATTTTCTCTCTTCATGTGTAAGAATCTTACAACATACTTTAATTACTCTTCTCCTGACCTTTATGATGCTCTCATTCATTTTATTTCTACATATAGCATAAACTCCATAATACATTGTAATTCTTTTTACTTTACATGATCAGTTCTCGTTAAAGAGGGTTAAAAAACAAGAGAGAAAAATGTACTTATTTTCCATAGCACTAATTCTTCCATGTTGATTCATTTCTATCTAGTATCATTTCCTTTTTGCCTGAGGACTTTCTCTTAAGATTGTATGTTTCTTGCTAGGGATGTAGCTCAGTGGTACAGTGTTTGCCTAACATGCATGAGACCCTGAAATCAATTCCCAGCCCTGCAGTGGGGGGAAGAAAAGATTTTATATTTCTTGTGTTGCAAACTCATCAGGTAGTGACAAGCATTTCCACATTTTGTATTTCTTTAAAGTGTTTATTTTTCCTTTGTTTTGAAAAATATTATGGCTGGGCATATGATTCTAGTTTGATGGGATTTCTTTCTGTAACTGTAAAGATGCTGCTTCACTGTACTAATGCCTACATGCTTCTTCGTCTGTATGCTATCATCCTGATGCTTGTTCCTATGTACGTAAGATGTGTTTTCCCTCTGGCTGCTTTTAAACTTTTTTCTGTATCACTGGTTTTAAGCACTGTGATCAGGATGTGCTTTTGTGTACTTGTCTTCATATTTCTTGTGATTGTAGTTTTATGAGCTCCTAGAATCTGTGGGTTCAAAAATATGGTTTTTTCCATAATTAGACAAGCTTTGGCCAATGTATCTTCAAATGCTTTATTACATCCTTCCTCTTTCCTTTGGAGACTTCATATACATGGTTGAAGTTGTCCCATGCTTCACTGATACTTTACTAATTTGTTTTTCAGGACTTAATCTATATATCAAATACTGTTAAGCACCTTACATATATCACCTCCTTTTCTCAAAATAAACATATGTTAGGTAATATTATCACATCCTTTAGGATACCAAAGGTTACATGGCTTGCTCAACATTCCATACTTGTTGTAATACGAACATTGTAACCTACACAGTTCACCAGTAAAGTTAGAAAATTTATTAGCTATTGCAAAAGAAAGGACAGATGTCATCTGGTGAGAGCTCTTTCTTCTTTTCTTCTTGTTTGCTTCAAGAAATTCTGCTCAACCCATCTCAGAAGCAAAACCTTGCCCCAGTTATAATAATATTTTCCAAGTCCTTGTACTACTCTTAAAATGTTCTAGGTGTCTAATGCTGGGTGGCAGCATCCGTGAACTCCAAGCCTTTCCTCGAGCCACTTCTAGGGTTCAGCCCAGACTCCAGGCAGAGCTGACAGAATAACTAGAGCATGGTTCAGTGCATGAACCAATCCAGCAAGTCAACTCTAGACTTTTCATCTATTATGTTAAAACTAGAAATTCAGTATTAAAATGTATGGGATTTATATCTTAAGAGACACAGTCTACCCTCTCTTTTCTTGATATGTGTTTTGACATTCATCCAACTTTAAAATCTCAGAAAAGAATGCCAGTCTAAAGAAACTGTTAAGTGCTAAAAGAGACCTCAAAATGCATAGTAAACCATTAAATATGAGCCATAACATATGCCAAATAAAAACTCATTAAGATAATAGCTACATTGAAAATATGCTTCCAAAAGAAGAGGGCTCTAAGGGAGAAGGTAAAAGAAAAATTAAGGAATAGAAAAAAAAATGGAAAAGTCAAAGTTTCCAGACTTTGATTTTCACAGGTGCACCCCGCCTGGAAGACAGGGTTCACACAGAGCCAGTGCAAGGACTGAATGAAAACCTATAACGCAGGGAAGGTCAGGTCACAGAGTGGCAGGTTGAACAGAGAATTAGTCAAGACACAGTCAAGCTAGTTACTCCTGCTCATTTCATTAACAAATAGTTACTAGGCATTCTTCTAGGTCATGTCTACTTGAAAAGATATTCAAAGTGAAAGTGCTAAGTCACAAAACCAATATCAATCATGCTCAGCAGACACTGGGGGGAAATGAAAGGTGAAAGGACTAAAGCTGAGGACTGAGGCAAAGAAAAGTATACCTAGAGATCTGAAACTACAGTCTTAAAGTCAAGTGCACCTGAACTGATGGCCACATCTTGCCTTTCTTAAAGTGACTGGGCTTTGTCACAGGCATATGACTATGAGAAAGTTTTCTGATAAACAGTTTCGATGCTGTTCCTATATAATTCCTATATATGTATCATATGAAATGCTATATGGTAACAACCCATCAGTCTTTGCAGGTAAGGTCTATGTTAGGTTCTCTGAGTACAATGCACTTTCTCTTTATCATACATAGAAGGTATTCAATTTTTTTAAATCAATTAGTTGTTTCTATTTTCCACCAAACTTTCCAAGAAAAAATAATCCTTAGTGCTTTGTCACTGCTGTATCCCTGGAGCCTAGCACACAGGACTCAACAGAACAAGTACTTGAAAAATATTTATTGAATAAAGAAATGGCTTAAAAATTAGATGTGAGGATGACACACACATATATATCTTAAGCTAATTGTCAAAAAAAGGAAACAATAAACAAGTCAGACAATAATTCAGAAAAGAAGCATCATTGTGTCCTAAGATTAAGAAGATGGCATCAGAGCAGTGATAGGGCACAGGGCCCATCCCAGTGCATAGTGTATGTGCAGGGTCAAGGGGCATGCCACAGGAGGGGAATAGGGCTGAGCCTCACGTGACCAAATTTACATATGTTCAGGAAGGAATATATGAACTCATGGAAGTCCTCCCTAAGTTCAAGGAGAAGATTATGCTCTTTATAGAACATATTACCAGGTAGTGAGCATCACGAATTAATGTATTTTTAACAAATGCAGTAATCATGTAGTTATCAAAATTATATTTCAGTGTATTTTCTGGGTTTAAAATGTGACTTATTAAAGACAACTTCTAAAGCCACAGTTTTGGTAACCTATTTGGCATTTCTTGGTATTCATTGGTCATAGTATATAGAAGGGCCCCCTACTTCTCTCTGTCCCTAAATTGTCCATTGGTCTTGTCAATTGTGGAAGAAGAGAAGAGAGGTCATTCCACACTGGGAAACTTACTAGCCAGTGTCAGACTCAGACTTGGGAATATAAACAGCTTGCTCCTTCAATAGTGAGTAAGCCAGGATATGGGTGACAGGTAAGAAATCAGAAAGGCTGGTTAGAATCAAATTCCATAGAAGATCTTAAATGCAAGACAAAGGCATTTAGACTGTATCCCACATTATGCTGATCACACACTGTCACTTCATTCTACTACAGTGTCTCTTATAGCTATCCTTCCTTTCCATTTTCGCAATCACTGATTTGGCCTGTTCAGGCTAGTCCTTGGTTCTGATGTAAAGTGCAATCTAAAAATCACCAGCTTTTGCCAAGAAAGCTAAGTATGCTGTTCTAGGCAAGGGTGAGATTAGCAGGATGTGTAATATCCACCTGCAGTCTTCTCCCTTTGACACAGGATTCCTGATCTCCTATAGGAAACTCATCCTCCCTTTAGTCTTTAGGGTGCATTCTTTCTGTATTTATTACCTGTGCTGTGTAACACAGTAGCACAAATTCAGCAGCTTAAACATCACCCAGCTATTATCTCACAGTCCAATAGGACAGAAGTGTGAGTACAGTGTGTCTGGGTCCTCTGCTCAGGGCTTCATAAGACTGAAGTTAACAGGCTTGCAAGGCTGCAATCTCATGTGGAGCTCAAGGTGCTATGTTAGGGTTCAGTTCCTGTAATGGTAGGGCTGAAGTCCTGTTTCTTTGTTGCTCTCAGCCTCAGGCTACCCTTTGTACCACTCAGAAACCATCACATATATTTTTTGTCACATGGCCCTCTCTACCTCCAAAGCAGCATGCACAATCTCCCTCATGCCAAATCCCTCTAGAATCTCTTGTCAGCCAAGAACCCCGCCCTATTTAATGTACATACCTAGTTAGGTGCAATACAGTGACAATAATTTCCCTTTATTTAAATCAAGTAACTTATTAAAATCAAGTAATAACATTTACAAAATCCATGCACAGTATTTGCCTCAATTCATGATTGACTCAATAACTTGGAAAAGGTGTGTATATGGAAAAGGCAAGAATATTGGAGGATCTCCTAGCATTCTGCCTACCACAGCTCTGTGGTTCAAGTGAAGTAATAATAAAGCAAACTCTGATGTTGCATTTCAGGTCAAAGAATTGGGTCATGACTGTGTGTTTGTTGTATAAGCAAGATTCCATAGCATAGCCCAGGATCAAGTCCTTGTTTATCTTCTACCTTTCCGCCTGAGACTCTGTTGCTACACAGTATGCAAAGTTCTTACTGAAGTTTTCTCCAGATCTCCCCAGGGTTGGAATCCCTCCTTTGTGCTTCACTCTAGAGACCTGAGACCTCCTCTGAAGTTTTGTACTCTGCACTAATGAGATGCCTTTCTCTCTCTGCAGCTGGCCCTCTCCCTCGATCCATGTCACTAGAGGTCTCAAACTTGAGTGTGAATCAGAATCACCTGCAAGAAGCCTTAATCAAATCCAGACTGTGGAGTCCCACTCCAGAGTTTCTGATTCCATAGGTCTGGGGTGGGAGCCAATAATTTCTATTTCCTGCAGATATATGGGTGCCAGGGGTGCCAAGACCACACTTGGAGAATCATCATTTAGGTACTACTTCTTACCTCTCTGTCTCCACCTCTGGCATCTGGATAGGAAATACTTAACCCACTGGAATTGCTGCAGAGAGGTCAGTTGACTTTTAGCTTGAGTCACCTCCTCATCAAGGATCCATACTGGTCTTTGTAGGAAGCTTCTTGGTATCCACATCTGATGAGATAGACCAAACAGAATGCAAACACTGTAGTCATTCAGTTTTTAGTCCATCGCTCCTCTCTTCATGTGACTGTTATTAATGTATTCAGCAAATATCTATTAAGCACATAAGATGTGTCAGAGGATGTGATGGCAAATAAGGCAGTTATTTCATCCCCTGACTCTTGGAACTTGCAATGGATTGTTAAGTAATCTCTTCCCTGTCTCCTGCTGAATGCAACTCGATCAAACGGGATTTGAATCACCAATATGATTGCAGAAGCCAACATAAACAAGAGCTTTGTTTGGGTAAGGGATGGCACATAGATTTTATTCATATTGTCAAGTGTGACTAATCTCTAGAAAGGGTTGACAAGGATTCTAGGCTATTTCAGCATTCATATCAGAAGCTTAGGGTGTTTATTTGAGCAGACAACCATTCACAAATGGGGAAGCAACAAACTACAAATCCTTTGGGGCTTCATTCATCAAGGAGGGATGAAGGAAAACCTTTTATATGATGTTTAGAGAAGACAATGAAAATATTTGGCTAAAGTGAAAAGTCCCTAGTTAAAGATTAGTTGACATTTTTTTGATTGGTTAGGCTTTAATCTTCTTTTTCTAGGCCACAATCATTCATTCTGAGTTGGATTTTGGTTTTGTTTTTGTTTTTATGTTTGTGTTTGTTTTATAAACAGACTCCATAGCATTGCCCAGGATCAAGTCCTTGGGAAGGAATCCAAGGTGATGAAGCCATCTCAAACTAAGGGATACTCAATTATTTATTTTAATATTAGATAATAGGTATCAGTATCCATCATGGGGGGTGGGATGAAGAATGGCTGCAAGTGAGTGCAGCAGAAGAGAATCATGCTTGCATGAGTTGATAGAGACTGTTAGGAAGACATCCAATCTAATCAAAAGACACAGAAGTTAGAAAAAGCAAAAATCCCCACCATTATCACAACTATGTAACATTGTCCTAGAAGCAAGAAAAATTGTAGGTATAACAATTTAAAAGATCCTATCAACTAGACAGACCTCCAAAGTATGACTTTCTAACTTTTTTTTTTTTTTGGTGGTGATGCTGTGGATCAAATCCAGAACCTCACATGTCCTAGGCAAGATGGGATGGACTACATCCCATCCCAAAAAAGAAGAGGTAAAACTCTATTGACAGATAATACTATTTTACACTTCTAAAATCCAAGATGATCAACTAAGAAGCTATGGTAGGAAATTCAGTAAGATAACAGAATACAAACTTAACACACAGAAATTAGCACCATAACTTACTTATAACAAGTTAGCATATATAACTAGAGAAGAGACTATAATGCTCACCTGTGTCTGGTTCTAACCCTTTTCTAGCATACAGAGAAAACTCTATTTTCCATTCTACTTGCTTCTCCTGCAAGTAAGCAAGGCCATGTGACTAGTTCTAGTGAACAATGGACTGATACCACTTCTAGCCAAGACGTTGAAGAATCAGTGAGCCACCCTAGTACTCTTTCTCCTCCTTCAGATACACTGGGAGGTGACATTGTTGATGACATTGATCACAGCACAAAATCAATGTGGTCACCTGACCTGTGTTGGTTTGTGCATGAGACAAACTTCTGTTGTATTTTGTGACTGAGCTGTAGAGTTTTACTCTTTGCCACATCATGGCTTAACTTTTTACATTAATGGCATTAGTGGTTTAAATGGTTAAGAAGTGATAAATATATAAGCATATTTACAAATATTGCAAAGAGACACAAAATTAGACTTGGAATATAAAGAAAAAAATACCAAGACTCTAGATTAAAAAAAAGTTCTAATATCACAAAGATGTCAGTCCTTCATATGTCAATTTATACATTTGAACCTAATAAAATTACAAATAGTATTTCTTCATAACACTAAACAAATGTAAACTAATTCCTGGAACTAAGTTTTATAAAAGAAAGATAATTAAGAAATAGGTGAAGAAGAAAAAAAGCCAGTGTTGAGGAATGACCCTAAAATGAAAATATAAAGCCTCAATATTTAAAACAATATAGTCTATAAGTAAATTGACAAATAAGAAACAGAAAGCAAGAAACAAACAAGAAATATGCATGAGAATTTAATATTTGACAAAGGCATATTTTCAAGTCAATGTGCTAAAAATTGAATTTTCAAAGGATTGATGTTAGCATAACTGATAACTACTTTAAAAAGTAGAAGTGAACCCATATTTCATGCTGGAAATATATATAAATTGGAGAAAGAGAAAATGCACCTCTTGTATTATTAAATATTGCTGAATTCTCTTTTAGAGGGTTTATATCACTTGATCAAAATAGCCAAAATCTTAAAGCAAAAAAAAAAACAAAACTATACAACGATCGGAAGAAAACATATGAATTCCTTCTTAAATGTAACTTAAGTTTCAAAAACTATAAAATGAAACTGATAAATTCAACTACAAAAAATCTTAAACGTAGTGAAAAAATTTATGAATAATTAAAGGACAAAAGCAACCCAGGAAAAAGTATTCAGTATGCATGTGGCCTAATATAGAATGGGTCGAGCCAAGAAAAAGAAAACAAACAGATTTAACCAACCTTTGTCAAGTTAAGCAAGTGAAATTCCAGGCTTTGTTAGTTACCACAGCTAGCATTAACTTTTTTTTTTTACTAATATAGGGCCTGTGCTAAATTAAAAGGGACACAGCACAAATCAATGCATGTGCTGCATGTTCTGTTTTGGAAATTGGTCTATATAAACTGCTGGAAAGGGTATTTGGGAGCCAACTACAGAGATTCAAATGTTGAGTGGGTATTCAGCAAGGTGTAAAATTTTCCCATGAAAAACTGAAGATGGGTAACTTTAAAAAGCAAGTTATAAAACAACTTTGTAGCATATTATTTATATGTGCATTTGTGTGTGTGTGTGCATACACACATCTATATTCACAGCACGTGGAAGTATCACAAACAAGTGTGAACAGTGGCAAACTCTGAGTGCTAGCAGTGTATTTGTTTTATTTTCTTAGATTTCTATAATGATTAGATAACTGCTTTCATAAAAGTAAAAAGATCACCTATTAATTTTAAGAATTTATTTTAGTCAGGCACGGTGGCTCAAGCTTGTAATCCCAGCACTTTGGGAGGCTGGGACAGGAGAATCGCAAGTTCAAAGCCAGCCTCAGCAATGGCGAGGTGCTGAGCAACTCAGTGAGACCCTGTCTCTACATAAAACACAAAATAGGGCTGGGGATGTGGCTCAGTGGTCGAGTACCCCTGAGTTCAATCCCCAGTACCAAAAAAAAAAAAAAGAATTTATTTTAATTTTAAGAAAATATTACTGACAAGGTAAGTAGTGTGCTTGGTCACCAAAGGGATGGGATTCAGGTAAACTGAGTTTGATCAAGTCACAAATTTGGGAACAAATCAGAGTTGAAGACAAAGATAAACATGAGGAAAGATGTCTTGGGGAGCTTTGATTTTGCAAAAACTGCTTAATTTCAGAAGCAACCTTTAATCAAAGGCAATTAAGATATTTCCCAATGGCCTGTTTTTTCCTCACCAGGCTGGTCTTTCTTGGTTTTAATACTCTAAAGCAGTGCCATCCTATAAGATATTCTAAACCTCTGTTATTCCATAGGGTAACCACTAGCCATTTTAAATATGGCTGGTGTGACTGAGAACTAAATTTTTATCTATTTTAATTAAATTAGATAACCATAATGCCAGTAAATGGATAGAGTTGGAGAATATCATGCTAAGCAAAATAAGCTAATCCCAAAAACCAAAGGCCAAATGTTTTCTCTGATGTGCAGATGCTAATTCACAGTGGGGGTGGGGGGCAGTAGAAAAGAATAGAATTACCTTAGATTAAGTAGAGAGGAGTGAAAGGAGGAGAGGGGAGGGGATATGGGAATAGTAAGTATAGTAGAATGAAACAGACATTATTACTTTATGTATATATAGACTGCATGACCAATGTGATCCTACAACATGTATAACTAGAAAAATGAGAAATTATACCCCATCTATATATGATATATCAAAGTACATAAATGCATTCTACTGTCATGTATAACTAATTAAAACAAATTAAAATTTTTAAAATGGTGTCTTAGTCTATTCATACTTCTATAACCTTAAACTAGGTAATTCAATGGAAATTTATTTCTTTTCGTTCTGGAGTTTGGGAAGCCTAAAACCAACACATTGGTATTTAGTGTCTAGGGAAGGGCTTCTTGCTGAGCCTCACATAGCAGAAGGTAATAGGGCACAAACAGGCAAAAAGAGGCTAGCTAGCTAGTTCCTTCCAGCCCTTTTATAAGACACTAATCCATTCCTAAAGGACACAGACCCGTAACCTAGTCAACCTTTAAAGGCCTCACCTTTTAGTGCTACCACATTAGTGATTAAGTTTCAGTGTAAGAATTCAGGGGGGAGGTCATTCAGTAATAGTATTCCATCCCTGACCCCCCCAAATTTATGGCCTTCTCACAAGCAAAATACATTTTCCCAATATCCTACTTCTCAGTATCAATTTTTTTCTGTATTTGTCCATTTGTGCTGCTATAACGAAATACTTGAGACTGGATAATTTACAAACAATAGAAAAAATTTCTCACAGAAGCTGAGAAATCCAATATCAAAGAGCAGCAGATTTGGTTTCTGGTGAGTGCTGCTCTGTTTCTAAGATGGTCCCTTGTTTCTATATCCTACAGAGGAGATGGAAACTGTGTCCTCACATGGTGAAAGTGAGAGGAAAGGTTAAAATATAAACTAGCTAGTTCTCTTATGCAATTTTATAAGGGACTAATCCATTCATGAAGGCCAGCTGTCAGCCTCTTTCAAGTCACTAACAACAGGGTGAGAAACTCTGATTCTTAAGGGATTACACAGAAAAATACCTTGAAACTTTGCTCAATGTAACACTTCTAGTGGGAAGTCCTCTGTGTCTGAGGTTTATTGCCCAAGCGAGAGGAGAATTAAAATATTCCATAACCAGAACAAAGAGCCAAAATCAAGACTTTCGAGTTGCAAAACAAACCTTCAAAGACCATGGTTGAGACATAAACTTCCGGGACAAAACATTTTTTTTGTGACCCTGGATGTTGAACTTGGAGGACTGACTTAGCCAAAAAAAAAGAAGGATCTCAGCGTGTTGTAAACATGATGAACCACCACACAGAGAGGACACAGTTCCAGCTTCCCTAAGAGAAAAGCCTAGAGAGAACTCAGAGAGGAGTGTGGGGTAATTGTAGATGGGCCACATGAGGCAGAATGGTGTATGTGACCCGGCCCCTGGAAAGAAGAATGGGGACACCATGGGGTAAAAGCCCACAAGGAATAAAAAGCCATGGAGAAACTCAACCATGGAGAAGACCCCTGGCTCACTGCATTGCCTCAATGCTGCCCAATGGGGTGGGGCAGGGCACAGAATTTTGAATCGACTATCTATCCATAAGAGACTAGACTTTAATCTAGAAGAAAGAGGGAATAAAATTTGAACTGATATGATCAATTATCTGCCACTACTAGAAATGGAAGCTTCACAGCTAATTCAATTCAATTCTAGTGAAAATAAAGTGCTACTTTTGCACGTGGTTCAATGGCCAATTGTGGCTGCATGGGGTGTAGTTGTGCTGTGATAAAATGATGATCAGTGGCAAAGATGAAGTTTCTAGGTGAGAATGAGGTTTTGAAGACAAATCTCCATGGACAAAAGTATGGACAGACAGCCCACCCACTCATGCCTAAACCATGGTGATTTGATGTCCATAAACACAAGAGAAGACAAAATAAGGATCTGGAATACCAGCTCATGGTGAGAATTCAGTAATTGCTGAGTAAATGGCAAATACATAAGGAAACACATCTACTACCATGCTAATCAGAACCATCCCTGGATGTTACAAGTGAAAGTCCTATACAATTTGATAGCTCTGCACTCATTGGTTCTGCTCCTGCAGACATTAAACCCAAGTATTCCTCCAAAATTTCAGATAATGTATATAAACACATACTATACACATCTGAATTTGTGCACAAATATGTGTATGTGTATGTCTACACACATAGACATGTATATATGTTTTGTCATACGTGTACATGTATATATCAAAATCCTATCCCCTTAAAGTCACATTAGGAGAAAAACTGGAAGGATGAATTTAAGAGTCAAGATAGAAATTAAGAATTTCAAGATAGAAAACTGGGAAATTTTGCCTCTTCTTACCTAGTAACAGAATATTAATTTTGCTGGAGGAGCAATACACCCAGTTAAAAGATAACATTTTCCAACTTCCTTCAGTGATAGCAGTGTCCATGGGGGTATATGCAGAAATAGCAAAACCAGGCTTCAGAGGAAATATCTTCTTGTTTCTGGCCTTTGCTTTCTTCCTTGTTGAAACTCAAACGTGATGATTGAAACAATGGCATCCCTATTGCGATCTTGTGGAAGGAAACCAAAGGCTAAAAAGATGGACTGGAAGGACAGAAGGCGCCTGGAATCCTGATGAGTTTAGGAAGCTGTCGTAGTATTCCGGGACCATCTAGCCACAGTACATGTATCCAAATTTAAAGATTAGAGGCTACTTCAAAAAAGAGCCAAACAATCTTACCTCTTCATTTCACTGATTTAATATATAGAGTCACACATCACTTAACGACAGGGACATGTCTTGAGAAAGCCATCATTAGGAAATTTTGTTCTTTCATAGGTGTTCACAAACCTAGACTTTCTAGATCCATCATTTGATATAGCCCCTGATGCAATCAAGAAACAGGGTAAACACAAGCTGAATGAGGCTGTGTCCAGTATAACAAGGCACACTGTTTTACAACAAACTAATTTGTTATGAGTAGAAGGAGTATGCTCTAAAACAGTGATAAATCATATAGTGTGCTAAACACATAAACCAATAGCATAGTTATTATTACCAAGTTTTACATTCTGTACATAATTGCATCGCTATGCCTTTTTACACCTGACAAAACAATAGGATTGTTCACACCACTCTCAAAAGAAACATGTGAGTAATGCTTTGTGTTATGAAGCTATGAGGGCTACGATAGCTCTAGATGATAAGAATATTTCAGCTCCATTATAATTTTATGGGACCACTATTGTATACATAGTCTGTTGTTGACTGAAACATTAAGTAGCCGTGACTGTGTTTATGGAGAACCAGCTGTGATTTAGACCCCACCTTGGGTACTGGGAATACAGAGAGAAACAGGCCAGTCCTTTCCCTAGAGAAATTTATTGTCCAGGGGAAAAGAAATCTATAAACCAGTAATTATGGGATATAAATAATATAAAAAGTAATATAGCAAACTCTGAGCTTCTGTAGTTGTTGTACTTCAATATATTTCTCTTCTATCATAATATGTTTAATTCATATAGTTTTCTATTTTCTAACAACTTGTCCATATATTGAAAGTTTGTTGTCCATATTTATAACAGCTTTTGAGGCTTATTCTTAAACTGAATTTTAAAAAATACTTAGTACTACTCATGCACAAGGCATTAGCTAGGTTTGGGGAGAATACAAAAATTAGCAGCCATCCTCCAGATAGCTTTGTGACAGTCCCTGAGAGGTACAAAGTATGATGAATCCACATGACCAAGAGATTGCTTTTTTTCTAGAATCCCTAGTTGAGAGAGAGACTAATTTAAAGTATAGCAAAATGATAACTGTTACAAAGACCAGTTCATAAATATAAAAAGAGTACTAAACTATAAAGTCACCATTTGGTATGTTCCAGTTCAATCATAGCTTTAGGCAAGATTCATAAATGGATATTAAAATCATTAGGTGTCTACACATCTAGTAGAATGACTATAATCCAAAATACCAAATGAACCCACCAAATGCTGGCAAGGATGTGGAACAAAAAGAACACTCATTCATTGCTGGTGGGAATTTCAAATGGCACAGCCACTTTGGAAAACAGTTTGGTGATTTCTCACAAAACTAAACAGTCTTATTATATAAGCCAGCAATTGTGTTCCTTGGTATTTACCCAAAAGAACTGAAAACCTGCATCCACACAAAGATCTGCGCACTGCTTATAGTAGCTTTATTCATAGTGGCCAAAACTAGGAAGGAACTAAGATATCCTTAAATATGAACAGATAAATAAATGAACAGATAAATAAATGATGAACAGATAAATAAATAGATGAACAGATAAATAAATTATAGTGCACCCAGACAATGGAATATTATATAGGGCTAAAAGAAAATGACCTCTTAAGCTGTGACAAGAATCAAGAATCTTTAATGCATGTTACTAAAAGAAAGAAGCCAATCTGAAAGGCTATATACTGTATGATTCCAGTTATATGACATTTTGAAAAGGCAAAATAATGAAAAAGGTATTTCCCAGGGCTAGAGTGAGAAAGGGAATGAACAGGAAAACAGATATTTTTAGATCAGTGAGACAACTCTGTGTGATACTGCAATGGTGGTCAAAATCCATAGAACCTGTAACACTAAGAGTGAACTCTCATGTAAGTTGTGGATTTTGAGTGATAATGATGCAGCCATGTAGATTCATCAGTTATAACAAATATATCACTCTGGTTTATAATATTGGTGGTGGGAAAAGTAGGAACAGTGGGGAGTACAGGGGATCTCTGTGCCATCTGCTCCATTTTCCCGTGACCTTAACACAGTTCTTAAAAATAGTATATAGCTTAAAGAATCACTAAGTGAAACATTGTGGGAAACAAGATAGTCACCTGGTGCCCAAGTACCGTCCCATAGACTTCTAGTAATTAGAAGAGAGAAAATGGATCTTTACAATAGAGAAAAAATATGGCCGCTGCTGTCTCCCAGCACCACTGGACAGTATCATGTACTGGCAAAGGGTTCAAAAGTATGTATGACATTTTCTTGCTGAAAATGTTTAGTCTGAATATAATCAAGCTTCCGAATCTAACTTGAAGTTTCTAAAAGACACAGGGAATGAAAGTCCAACTAAATGACACCAGGAGGAAAAAAACAGAAAATATGGGACATTCTATATGACACCTGGTGTGGACTCTTGTAAAAGTCAATGATACTCAAATAAACAATTTTTTGAAGATGAGGCAGAGATGCTCTAGACGAAAAGATACTAAAGGGATACCATAACTAAGTGCAATGCATAAATTTTGACTAGGTAAAGTAGGGAAATTTGAAAAAAGATTAACATTAGATAGTGGTATGAAATTAGTGTTAATTTAATTAGCTCTAGCAACTTTACTGAGATTGTACAGAAGAACGTCCATCTTAGGAGATGAGTGCTGAGTACTCACAATACAATAGTATGATATCTGCAACTTATTTTCAAATGGTTCAACCAGAGATAAAGGAAAGGATAGAAAGCAAATCCGGTAAAATATTGGATACAATTGTTTGATTTAAGTTCATGTCCTTGGGACATTTAGGTACCATTTCCTTATGTTTTCTGTGTGCTGAAAATTTTTAAAAATAAAAAATTGGGTACAAATAATGTATTTTGACCATCAAATTGTTCAGATGAGTCATCACTGGTATTTCCCATTTTCTTAACTAAACTAAGGAAGTGTTTATGTTTCCCATCTAGAAATAAAGATTTCAGGATACTCATGGGAGGATGGATATACGAGAAAGACAGTGTTTCAGCCACAAATTACATTTTCACAAGACACACCCCTACTTAAACACTTCAGAAGTTGAAAATACAGAATGTGTGGAATGTATGCCATTCATTGCACTATTACAAATACAGGTGAAGCCCCGGCAAATTCTTATGGTGGACACACCTTCTCTGGCACCTAGACAGATATCAAAATATGTGGGAGGACAAGTCAAATGAAAATTACTTAAGAGACAGCTTCTAGCTGCAGACATGAACTGTGTTTGCTTCAGCCTTGATAAGGACACCTGTGCCATCTGAGCGCAACGTTTGTGCAGGTAAGATTACATTATTTGGTCCTTCAGAAGAATATACGAGGTGGTTATGTAGAACTAATCCATGCCCCTGTTTAGAATTTATACTAAAGATTTAGTATAAATCTTTTTATACTGTTTTGTATAAATTCTAAACAGGGGCACAGATTAGTTCTATTGTCATTTCCAGTCTCTTTGTTTTTGTTTTCTGATCTTTTTTGGTTCTCTTTTATGGCTTTTGTCAGGTTGAGAGGATTATAGGATGAAAAAACAAGAACAGTTGAGGGATAGTGCTTGCTTATACCCATGTACACCCAGGAGAGTGCCTCTATTTGTTCCACATTTGGCTTGTATTGTACCAGTGTGTATACAAGACATTAAATGCCTGTATTTGGTCTCTCCAGCAAGTTCCTACAATCACAGATAGCTAACATGGAAAATGAGACTTGGTTTAACTCCCATGCAAACCCCTCTCCCAAGCCCTTTTTATTTTTTGGTACTGGGGATTGAACTCAGGGATACTTGACCACTGAGCCACTATTTTGTGTTTTATGTAGAGATGGGGTCTCGCTGAGTTGCTTAGCACCTCGCCAAGCCCTTCTTTGTTTTTTAATATTTATTTTTTAGTTGTAGGCGGACAGAATATCTTTATTTTATTTTTATGTGGGTCTGAGGATTGAACCCAGTGACTCACGTGTGCTAGGCGAGCACGCTACCACTGCGCCACAACCCCAACCCCGCCAAGCCCTTCTTAACAGTTTCATAGTTGAGATATAATCCTGAACTCCTGTGACAAACTTGCCCTGCCTTGGTGTTGAATATCTTTTTGGATAATTACTGCAAACTCACTGACAGTATCAAAGAGTCTCTTGTGCAAGTGACAAAAACTAATATTTGCATAGAATTTTGCAATTTATAATACACTTTTTTACATTTGTTATTTCACCCTGTGTGGTATTCCTGGGAGATGGACATGGCACTCACTTCACAGGTAGATATTTTTTTATGGCTTAGAAAGACAATATGTGCCCAAATTGCTTCACTAGTAGGTAGCAGAGCCAGCAGTTGAGTCCATGCCTCCAAAGTTGAATCCTGCTCATTTCAGCTATCCAGCTACAACACTTGTGTAGAGGTGGTACTGATTCTTACTCCATTCTCAGTCAATCCTTTAACCCAAAGCACTCTGTGCATGCCTAAAAAAATGAAAGAAGATCCTTGTGATTCAAAGCCCAGTGTACTGAAAGTTACTTAGGAAATTTACATGGTCAAAGAATGAACAGTTGTGAAATTATCCAGTCTGAGCCCTAGTCCCACTTCTACTTAGGAATGGTGCAATCCTTGATGTGTTATGTCTCCATGTGAGTCTCTTTCTTGCCTCACTGGGCTATTTTAAGGATTGAATAAAATAATGCAAACACACACACACACAGTGTCATTTATTACCTGGTAAATATTTGCTTATCATAATGCTTCAAGAATTTTTTTTTCTGTCTGCCTGGTAACTCTAGTTGCTCAAGCATTCACCTGAGAGCAATAATCTTTTCTGGCTAGCACTTCCTACATCACATGTACTTTTTCCCTTTGTTCCAAAGTTGAACGCTTTCAGTGGTCTAAAAATGCAATCTCTTGGTTCAGTGACCATTTAAATAATGAATTATTGGGAAAAATGTCAAAACTCTTGTCTTCCTTAGCTGGGTGCAGTGGCACAGGCCTATAATCCCAGTGGTTTGGGAAGCTGAGGCAGGAGGATCCAGAGTTCAAAGCCAGCCTCAGCAACTTAGTGAGGCCCTCAGCAATTTAGCAAGACCCTATCTCAAAATATAAAAAAGGATAAGGATGTGGCTCAGTGCTTAAGTGCCCCTGGGTTCAATCCTGGGTACAAAAAAAAAAAAATCTTGTTCTCCAAGTGGTCCTCAAGCATAACAAAATGTTGCTGAAACTTAACAATTTAACAACTTTCATTACAAGCTACATGAATGTCTTTCAAGATAAAGCACATTATCTACCTTGATAACAAACTGTTCCATATAGAAAAGATAGGAGAAAAGTTCCAATTTTCATTTGTTCTCAACATAAAAATACTCACAATGCCTTTTCCAGCACGATTTTATTTATGTTAAATACATGATAAAATATGATTTCCTCTCATCAATGAAATATACTACATGTTGTTTGAAGATTATGCATGAGACATAGAAGTCTATATAAGCTTGGAGAAGACAGTGAATTTTGTATAACTTGATCTCTCTCTCTCCATTGGAAATGTATAATCTGCATTAATCTAGCAAACATTAAGGTTAGCAGAAATTCCTAAAATTTCCCCACAATAATATCTTTAAGAATATAGTTACTATTCTTAATAAATCCAAATGTGTAAATAAGAGAGATTTGTAATGCCTTTTTCTTTCTCCACCTTGAAGGCAGCCTTCTAGATAAATCTCAAATAGTATCCTCTTTGCCACTTTTTCTTTACTGCACTGTTGAGAATCAGACTGTGTCACAGAAGCCCCGGACAAAAAGCCCTTTGTTGAGATCATACCCACACCACTTCCCATGCTGCACCCCTGAGTTTACTTGCCAGTCTCTAAGACTCTGTCTTCCTCAAGGGCAGGGACTATAATTTAGCATCTTGAAAACTCAACACCAAATGTTTTGATGCTAACTTGTAGGGATTTTTCCTGCACTTCTGAAATCCACCTAAATATTTGCAGTGATGCCTTAGAAACAATGCTCTTTTTCTGTTATCTAAGTGGAAATTTCTGGCAGGTCAGGGCTCACAGCAAGATGATAATAACCTGGGTCCTTTGGCATCCTCAGGCCCCAGAGATACCCCAGAGTTAATCCCAGACTAACTTAAAATGAAATAGAAGTCGTACAAAGAGAGTTCTTTTTACAAATTCAATTTCTGTCCATGGGGGGTGAGTATTTTCTTACTTGGCATTTAAGTGTGAGCAGTGAAGTCATGATGTGGGTTTAGCTTCCATCTTTACTATCGTTCACTGTGTGACCATGGGCTAACCTGTTTAGTCTCTTAGTGACAGTGCTCTCAACTGTAAAACAAGGCAGTCCCTGTGAGAGTTAAATGACATGGTGCATGCTGAGTGCTTAGAATTTACCTGGTATATGGAAAGAGTTCCATAGAATGATAGCAATGGTATTTTTGGCATTATTATTATCATCATCATGGTGGTGGTGATGGTTATTTCTTCAAATGGCTCTAGTTTGTTTTAATAATGGATTTTGCATATGTCTGTGCCTAATTTGTACATAAAAGGACATTGCAAGAACCAGATATAACAGGTTATGATTACAAAACATCAAGGATGTGTTATGAAATACAAAAATCCTTTTTTTAAATGTTAATCATTTTCCTTTCTTTTTTCTTTTTTCCTTTCCTTTTTCTTTCATTCTATCTTTTTTCTCTCTCTCACTCTTTTTTTCTTGCTCTTTCTTTTTCTTTTTGTGGTTCTGGGGATTAAACCCAGGGCCTTGTGCATTCAAGGCAAGCAATCTACCAACTAAGCTATATCCCCAGCCCACAAAAATCCTCTTTTAAAAAAAAAGTGGCTCTGAGAGAAGGACACATTAGCTCCAAGAAAAGTCTATTCTAATGGTAAAGACCTGACTACAATTCAGGAGACCTTAGTCCTTGATCCCCATATTGCCTATTTTATTAGTTAGCTGTGTAAACATGAATAAAGTTGCTCAATATTTGTCATTTTGGTGTTCTCACTATAAAATAGCAATAATTATAATTATTATTGTGGGCTGTCTCCCAGAAAGAGATATTATGATGAGCAAATAAAAATGTATAATGGTTTTATTTGTATTATAATATTATTTATATATGTGATTGAACATCTGCCCAATGAAAAACAAATTTCTGTTAGATGTAAGATCATCAACCATGTTCACATAATAGAAAAATGGCTGGAGTGAGAATCCAACCTCTTGGTATACTTGTCCCATAAGTCCAGATGAATCAAGACACAAAGACTTTATGTCCTTAACTATAAACCTTCCCTAGCAATCTGTGACCCACCTATCAGTCAAATTATATTATGGGTAAAATACCCTAAAAGTCTGGAAGTTTCTTGTTAACATAAAAATATTTTTGTAATGATTGCTTATATAACAAAAATTCCACAATTTTGGCAATTGATGCTAAAACATGTACTTTAGAGGATTGATGGTCGAGGGTAAATTCCCTTGCCCTGATTGATTCATACTCACTGCTGTTGCTGTAATGTCATGAATTTATCAACTCCTTTTTTCCTTATCAGGGCATCGTTTTCTTCAGTCATTCAACATGAACCCAATGGTGGACACCACCATTTTTTTGGGGAAATTTCTGTATTATTTTTTAGAATCTATAGTTTTCAAGATGATTCCCAGGAGAAAAAAGGATGTTGCTGGTGAGATTGTACTTATAACAGGAGCTGGAAGTGGACTTGGGAGGCTCTTGGCCATACATTTTGCCCGTACAGGGGCCATTTTAGTTCTCTGGGACATTAATCAAGAAAGCAATATGGAAACATGTAGACTGGCCAAAGAAAAGAATGATGTGAAAGTCTTTGCCTATAAGTGTGACTGTAGCAACAGGCACGAGGTCTACAGAGTTGCTGATCAGGTAAGCTGACTAGTGTTCTTTGCTTTGATACTCAAGAATATTGCATCTACTATACACTTTTTACAATGACAGGAAGAAAGGCATTTGTCATATTCTTCCCCCAAGACCTATATGTGTCTCCAACTTGCTTCTGCATGTCAGATGTCTGACTTATTACCTCCTCAAACAAGCAGAGCATACAAGACTGCAAGTGGACACTTGATCAGCCTTCAGAGCCCAATGTTGCCAGACTGCTTTGCTGGGTGACTCACTCTTCATCAGGAGTTTGTAGAAACTGTACATACTCCTAGCTTGCTACTTGTTGGTTGTGCAATATTTACTAAGTTATTTACCCTTTCTACATCCCTGTTTCTTTATCTGTAAAACAAAAGGATTGAGCCAGATGATCTTCAAGATCACGACCAGTTTTAACTTAACTTGTTATGTTTTATGATTCTAATGCCACTTGGATTCCATTCCATCATGTGATTACTCCATTATTATCAAGTTCTGAAAATATATATAACATGGAACATAAGGTAAAAGCATGTAGCATACTTGTACACTAAGTTTCCTGTTAGACATAATCTACCAATATTTGTTCTAACTTCATGCTGAATATTCATAAATAATAATAGCTAAGATTGATTGTGTAGTTATATTGTACATTTAAAAAATGGTAAGGGTTTGGTGAGTGTTTTAACCACAGGTAAGGTGTTATGTGACTGATGCAGATCAAGAGAGAGAAATAGGATAGAGTTAGACAGTTTTGTTAAACTCACAGTTCCCTGGGGAGAACAGCACAGCATGCAGAGCCACTAAAGGAAGCCTGGATTGGCAGAGGAGCAGATTATGAGACAGAGGGAGAGTGGGAACTGCAGGCCTATGCCTTTCTTGTGGTTTCCACAGGAAAGAACAGGAAATGCAGGACCAACAGGTTTAAGTTTGGATAATTTTAGTAATTTCAAGAGATTGTAAGGCATAGGGTTATCCCTGGCTTTCTGGTAGCTAGCCATGGGATGATTGAGGTGTGTGTATAATAGCCTGGAGTTTAAGATCCCAATAAAGGGAAGTGGATGAACATGTGGACTTAATTGCCTGCTCATAAAGGAAAACGAATCAGCCTCTAGCCAAGGACACAAAACTGGATTAAGACAGCACCAAAGAAACACAAACAAGCAAAACAAAACAAAAATAGCAGCTGCATCAAATGCATTACAAATAGCAATTTATGCATATAATAACTCAATCAGTACACTGCAACTTTCTTCAGAGCATATCATGATTATCATCACCATTAACAAATGAGGAAACTTCAAGGGACAGAGTGAATATGCAACTTTCCCAAGAGTATAAAATTAGCTATTGGCAGAGCCAACAGTGTAACTCAGGCAGTGCAGAGCTAAAGTGCACAAAATTTGATAACAGAATCCCCAAGGGATTGTCCTTCCCTTTGGCAATCTAAGTCCTACTTATGTAATTCACTTATCAATTCAGTCAGTGAGATTGATTAAATTATTTTATGTGCATGTATGAATATGGTATAATGAATCCCATTATTATATATAATTACAATTTACCAATAAAAATTCTTTTAAAGTGGCAAACCAAATTGAATTACTACTCTGTGACATTGATCTTCTGAAGCACCTTTCATTCTTCTTCACTTTCTGTTACCTTCTTTCTTTTGGGAATCCACATCAAGTTGTTCTTCATAACTCATTTCCAACTAGTAAGAGTAAGTGTGTTATTGCTCCCTTGGTGTATTTTACTACAGAGCAAGTAGAATTGAGGTTAGTCCTCATTTTATAAAAGGGAAAGAAATGTGACAGGAAAAGTTCCCATATAAGCATCTTTGGTGTGAGCTCAAGAATAAAGTCTGTTTAGCAGGGACTCCCATCCCAATACCACATACTAGCCAGATTGAAAAGCTTGAAAAAAATCTTTTCTTCCAAATCATTATCATACACAATCTTCACAATGACTAGATACTATCATTTTCTCCATCTGACCAATGATGAAATAGAGGCAGAGAGAGTTTAAAGACCCTAGCTAAGTCATAAGGAGATAAGTGACAAGAGCTGAAGTTGGACCCCATCCTTCTGGCATCAGGGCCCATGTTGCATCCCCACCAGGGCATCAAAAAATACATGAGCAAAAAATGACCCCCCTCATGATCTTTTCCTGATCCTCCCACCCTCTCTGTCTCCCAACAAACCTTTCTTTTCTTAATGTCTAGTAGAAAACCCACCTAAAGCTTTTAATCAAAACTTTTTTTTTATTTGTCACCATTAGAATGTATCTAAAACTTTTCTTCTTTCCTATGATCTTATAACTAGTATTTTTCCAAGTCAACTACTTATCAACTCCCAAGAAGTCCAAATGCTAAGTGTTAAACTTCACCTGCAAAAATTGCAAAAACTACATGCATTACCCAAACCCTTGAAATTAGCAGGAGACTTAAAAAACAGTGACAGGAGCCAGGCATGTAATCCTGGCTCACACTTGTAATCCCAGTGGCTTGGAAGGCTGAGGCAGGAGGATCAGAGGTTCAAGGCCAGTTTCAGCAATTTAACAAGGCCCTGAGCAACTTAGCAAGATCCTGTCCGAAAAATAAAATATTTTTTGAAAAAACAATCACAGGATTCTCAAGTGGCATAGAAATTAACACTTCAAAATTAGATTGAGATATCCTCCTCATCTCCAACATAGGAAAACAATAAAGAAATAAATTGCTTGGTTAAAACAACCAGCTTCACAATTTATTCCCAGATTTCCAGGTCTAATCATTAGTATTTATTTATGCATGAGGTTTTCTATGGCAATAATTTTGGCTATGAAAAGTAGTAAATTTGGGTGAAAACAACTATTATGTGTGAATTGAAATTGAAATGTGAATCCTTGTTCCTCTCTAAAGCTGTGAATCACTTGACATGATCTTAATTTCTCAGAATCTCTGTTTCCTCATCTTTAAGCCAAGATAATACCTTCCTAAACTGCTTCTCAGAGTACAGGGAAAATTAAATCCCATGATCTAAGCAAAATTCCTCTGGTGCCCTAAGACTCAGGGCTTCAATTTGGATTGGATGACAGTGACCACTATGTCTTTCTTTCTTTTTTTTTTTTTTTTAATTTTTTTAGTTGTAGATGGACACAATATCTTTATTTTATTTATTTTTATGTGGTGCTGAGGATCGAACCCAGTGCCTCACGCATGCGAGGCAAGCGCTCTACCACTGCGCTACAATCCCAGCCCCACTATGTCTTTCTTAATTATTAATTAGTTAATTAGGGAATTTTTTTGAGCCAGAGATTCTTTTTGTCTCTTCTCAGCTTGGATACCCTTCTCATTGGTCTAGGATTGAGCTTTTGTGCAAAGATTCATCCCCCAAGCCAATGGGATGGCCTTCTTTAAAAGTTATCTACTCAAGGATGTTTTCTTTAGCCTACATCTCTCCAAAGCAGAAGAGTCTAATATCTCAGCCCAACATCAGTTCAGCAATATTAACTCTTCCTTTCATAGCTTGCCCCACTCAATGACATCAACAGCAATATTTACATTATCTCTCCAAAGCATATCATATGTCAGGTTCAACAAATAACAGCAGTGCCAGGATCCCTTAGAAAATAAAGTCAGAGCTGGAAATGCTGCCTCATTGAAAACAAAGGAACAGATTGTCATATCTGCCAAAAGATTCAATTCAGAGAGGAAAAAAGTCTTCAAAGTGTTTAAACATGCTTCATGTTTTGTCCCAGGTCAGCTTTAGCAATGTTACCTACAAAGCCTTAATTTTTAAAAACATGGTAAGAGACAAAAACAGTTCCTCTAGTGTTTCCTGGAGCATGCTTTTCTCCAAGTGGGGCTTGTGGTACATTGTGAATTAAGCCAACAGGCAAAATAGGGTATTTAGAAGGGGAGGCATGAAAATTTAAAAGGCACAGTGGCAGCAGCATAACTGTGGACCTAGGGAAAGAATCAGTAACAGATTATTAATTAGATTTAAGTCAATTCTTTGGAGTAAAGTGCACAGTATCACAAAAGTCTATGGATACTGGATCAAACACATCCAGTTTGGGATGTCTTCTTTCCAAGCAGTGGTCAGGCCTTAGGGGGGATGGGATGTGCTCCTGCCACCTGCTCATAGGAGGATGAGGGAAATGACACATACAGAAGCAACCATCAAATATCTGCCAGGCTGGGAAAAAACCTAGTACAACAGGTCGTCACATGAAAATCAAGGCTCTTTAAATAAAATTTCCAAATTAAAATATGCCTTTTAAGAAATATAATCATAAAATTACTTTAAAATTCCTGAATTACTTTATGCAAGACAAAATAAATATCTAGTTTCAAGAAAACCACAGTCATGCATTGCTTAACCATAGAAGTATGTCCTGGGAGATGCATTGTTAGGTGATTTCATCACTGTGCAAATATCAGAGAGTGTACTTACACAAACCAGAATAGCTACCACATCACTAGGCAATATAATCTTGGGACCACCATTTCATATATGGTCCATCATTGACTGAAATGTCAGTATGTAGTACATAACTCTTCACGAATAAAATGAAGAAAAGATATTTTCTGGAGGAATAAATATCAAAATGACCTTGACCGCTTCAATTGATTTAATGTTTGCCTTGCTTCTGGCCAGGTTAGAAAGGAAGTTGGTGATGTGACCATCCTCGTTAACAATGCTGGCACTGTAACAGGGATGCGCTTCCTTGATATTCCAGATCACATGGCGGAAAGATCATTTCATGTCAATGCCATCTCTCATTTCTGGGTAATATTCTCTCTCTCTCTCTCATTTGCTTTTACTGGTGAGTATGAAAATTCCATGCATTTCTATAAGCAACTCTTCATCCATTTATCTGTAAATATACCGTTTGGGAGTTTTCTGCTAATAGATGGGTGGGGTCTCATCCTTGACAGATTTTACCCTGCCACATTCAACTTGGTTTTTCCTGGTCTTGCCCTGTTCCAAATTCTCAGCGAAATGTCCTTCTCTCCACCCTCTCCAGTTTGATCTCAAGACTGATTAGATTGTTCAGAAATCTTCCTACCCTAATGCGTATGGAAATGTGTCAGCAATTATAGAGTCAGTTTGTCCATGAGTGAAAGAAGAGCGCATGAAGGGAGAAGGGGGATGTTTTTACAATGGTAGTTTATGTACATGGAAGAGTGTTTATATGAACAAAGGTAATGAAGGCAAGAGGAATAACATTTATTGAGCACTTACTCTATACCAAGCACTGTTATAAATTCTCTAACTTCACGTGCAACCATGACACCATTTTCATTCTCGTTTTACAAATAAGGAAAGGGAGACCCAAAGGGTTGAAATGAATTCCTTGAGTGGTAAGTGGTATCTGAAGCTTGCCAAAGGAAGACGTGAGAGAGGAAGGAAAGTTTTTTTACAGAAGGGAAATTAGTGCATTGGTAACTCAGGACCATCTTCCCCGAGGCCTGGAGTGGCTGAACAGCACTACCCAGTAACGCTATTTTTGACAAAGAAAGTGTTCTTCATCTTTCCATCTTGTTAGCCACTATTCACTTGTGGCTATTGAGTACTTGAAATGTGATTGATGGGACTGAAGGACTAAGCTTTTAACTTTATGTCATTTAATTCATGTAAATGCACATTTAAGTAGACACGGATGCCAAGAGGCTATTTAATGCCTTGGACAATGCAGTCTAGAGAATAGGTAAGAGGTCAAAGGTGGCTGGAATTACCAGAAGCATTGGTGCTGTGATGAAAAAAGAAACAGGAACCATCCATGGATGTAGCATGCAGGAGGTATGGGTGGTGGAAACCAGGGCCTTAGGAGACATGGGGAGTAGTGGGGAAAAGCAGGGCTTTAGTCCTCTGTTCTCTGAGTATAGGATCTTGGAATGGGTTTGTTTTGGGCATCCACTAGTTTCTCCCTTTTCCCATTCAACACTTTTATATATTCTCTACAGGTTTTACAACTAGTTCCTTGATCTTCTTTCTTAGTCACCAGGAAGCCAATAAGAACCCCTGGTGGAGTCCAGCAACTGATTTTTACTAATACTAACTCAGCACCTAACTAAGTGCTTGACACATAAACTGTTCCCTATAAACATTTGTGAAAATCAATGGTCAGTAAGAGTCCAGGCCTTCTTTTTGAACAAAGGTAATGAATTTGCCTCCCTGTACCACACCATCTCAAAACTTCATTTTGGAAGAGAAAAATCTCATGTTCGTAAATGGAGTTAATCAATCCTAATCAATTCACAGATCTAGAAACTAACCTTGATTTTCCCCTTTCCTGTAATACCTACACCTTTGGCTGTCCCTGCAAAATGGACTCAAGTGATATTCTCTCCATTCCTGCCACCTTGATTCAAGTTATCTTTCTCCCTCACCAATAGCTTTTCATGGCCTTTCAACTTCAACAGAGATGCCATCTAACCCATCTTCATATGAGAGTAAGGGGATCTTTTCAATGCATTCATAAAATCATCTCACTTCCTTACTGAAAAACATTCCACATTTCCAAACACACTTAGAATATCAGCTACCTGTCATGACCTGTGAGCCCTGGCAAGAGATGGCAATATCCTCCCCTACCTCCCATCCCTCATAATCTCTACTTTTTGCTCACTTTCTATACTCCAAAAGTCTTAATTAAACCCCAGAGCACATCCAATTCTGTCTCATCTGAGGGTTTTGCACAAGCCATACTCTCTCTGACAAAAGCACTCTTTCTCCTGACTCACATAGGAGCTCCTTCACATTCTTCTGGCCTCACGTAGTCACTGATCTTATACTTTTAGATCATGTGCGAGCTCTGTTGTTTGCTTTGAATCATTTACACAGTAAAATGTATCAACTAATACACATAAGCCTTCTTGGAGAATGCAAATTGAGAGAGATGATATGAGCAACCATGAAAATCAAGAAAACAACTTCCATCTGAAGTTATGGAAGTTATGGAATCTTTAGACATTCACAAAATTTGAGATTTTAAAAAATATTTCTACTATTCTTATTAGCTTACCCATTCCAAAGCAAGGGAACCAAAATTTGGCTCTGCCAAGTTTTGCCTGCAATACTGCTAGTAAGAGGTTTAATTTTTTCTTAACATCAGTCAAACCTGCCAATTCCTGGCTTGCCAGGAAATGATCTCTTTTATAAGTCTGGGATGAGACCAGTGGGCCACAGGGCAGGTTCCAGTCCAGTTTCCTGGGAAGCTACCATGGTAGTGATTTGTTCCACAAATACACTACAAACATTGTTTCTCACAAGTGGGCTTGTCATAATGATTAAATGAAATTTATTCTTAATATGACATACCTATGCTCTGGTGGCATCATCAAGATTTTCAATTATATCCGGACAAAAAGAAGGCCTGGACTCTTACTGACCATACACAAATAGGTCCATCAGTGTAAAAGATGAAGAATCTCGGTGACAGTCATTGTAACAGAATCTGCCTACTGCTCTAAGGAGGTTTATGAACAAGGGCAATGAATACCTTTCAGGTTATTTTTGAAATGGTTCTATTGTCTATAGACACAATATATCTTAGTGATGGTTACACTAGGTCAAATTTGATTCATATGTCCTTCTAAGTTTAACCCATCTTGATAACATTCACCTGAAATCCGACTAGGAGATCATTCTTACGTTCTTCTGATGCTCCAATCAGCTCATAAATCTTATACTAAGATTCTCCATGAGAGATGGGAATAAGTTGGATTAAATACAATTCAAAAAGAGGTTCAATCCAGTTTGCATAAGTACAGCTTCCTAAATAGAGAATTAGAAATAGATCAAGAAGAAAGACAAAGTACTTCCTCAGATGCCCATCAGAAAACAGCACAGACCCCATCACATGTCTCTCGCTGATTCCACTATCCTGCCTTATACAGTTTTCCCTCCATAGCCACAGATTCAATCAACTATACACTGAAAATATTCAAAAAAGAAAATTGCATTTGTACTGAACATATGTGGATTTTTCTTCCTGTCATTATTCCCTCAACAATACAGCATAATAGCTATTTACACAGCATTTACATTGTTTTAGATGTCATAAGTCATTTAGAGATGGTTTAAGGGATACAAGAAGATTTGTATCAATTATATACAAATACTATACCATTTTTTATAAGGAACTCAAGTATCCCTGGATTTTAGTCTTTATGGGGGTCCTGGAACCAATCATCCTCCAATACCCAGGAGCAACTGTATAATCTATTCTGTTCTGTCCAAACCTAGTCAGAATATTTTAATATAACCTTCTGCTTATGGACTAAACAGATTCTGTGGATTAGATTCAGGTCCTGCGTGAGTTTAAGCTTCTCCTCACAGTGGCAACGTCAGCTCACACTGTCTCCATGAGTCAACTCTCCAGCACAGTCCACACTGCAGTGTAGCTTTAGTGTCTTTCTGTACTGTTTCCACAAGGCAGTGTCTAGTAGCTTGTATGATGAGAAGCCATCAGACACAATGAGGGGATCCTTCCAGAGAATTCCTTTACTGATGATAAACTGAAACAGAAGAAAATAGAAACTACTTTTAGGGTGTAAGACATACTCTTTTATAAAGATTTGGTTAATTATCACAATGAGAGCATAGACAAATCACCAGAGCCTCACTACCTATCTGGGCAAGTATATAGTCTCTGATGAAGCAGATTTGTATTAATAAACTTACTAGAGAAAAGAGTGATTTTCCTATTTGGATTTGACAGATTTTTCCCACACTTTCTCAGAAAAGGTCCTAAAATAAGGCTAAGCTAATTTAAAAATGTGAAGCCTTCCCAATATACCCCATTGTTTCCATCATCCATGCTGCGGCTAACTACCATGTCAAGAATGTCAAACTAGGACTGGGGTTGTAGCTCAGTGGTATAGCACTTGCCTAGCATGTGTAAAGCACTGGGTTCAATTCTCAGCAGCACATATAAATAAATAAAATAAAAGTCCATTGACAACTAAAAAATATTTAAAAAAAAAAAAAAAAAGAATGTCAAACTAAGGGAACAAGCCTTGGTGCTTTGGTCACCTGAGAAGTGCCAAAAATGACATTGAATGCAAAAGCACCTCTACAGTTGTATTTTATTTTATTTTATTGGTCCCAAGGATTGAACTCAGGAGTGCTTAACCACTAAGCCACATCCCCAGCCCTTTTTTTCCCCTTTATTTATTTATTTACTTTTTTTAAATTTTGAGACAGGGTCTTACTAAGTTGCTTAGGGCCTCACTAAGTTGCTGAGACTGACTTTGAACTTACAATCCTCCTGCCTCAGCCTCCCAAGCTACTGGGATTACAGGCATGTACCACTACAGGAGGCTACAGTTGTATTTTTTAAAATAAAAATATAACTGGGAGCCAGGCACAATGGTACACAGTCATATACAATGGTACACACCTGTAGTACTAGCTACTCAGGAAGCTGAAGCAGGAGGACTGCTTGAGTCCTCAAGACCAGCCTGGGCACTATGACAAGACCCCATCTCTAAATAAATAGATAGATAGATAGATAGATAGATAGATAGATAGATAGATAGATATAGATAGATAGTTGTAATTGGCTACCTTAATAACCAGAGTGACAATTGTTTTGTTTTGTTTTCAAGTACTCCTAAGAGCAGGTAATAGTGTGTTGACTAGGTGAATTCAGATCTTTCAAATTTCATTTATCTGGTTTAAAATTCAATAACATAACAAAAATGAGTCAGGGCACAAGTACTTCAGTAAGTATATTCTGACAGCATAATAATCCTATTATTATCTTGCACAGACAATTATCTTTGCAGACCATGTAAAGGTAAAAAGTGCCTTTCCTCTTGTAAACAAGACATACCTCTTGTTTACAGCAGACTGAATATTCCAGACCAATTTTAAGCTACCAGGTCCCTCGCCTTTATCATAAATAAGTTTGTTTTGCTCATTAATTTTAATGTGCAAATACATGTATGAGAAAAATATACAGATAGCTATGTAAAAATATTATTTTTAACTTTCAACAACAACTTTAAAATTTAACTAACTTTATCATCATATTAAATGGCAAAATGTACACAACATTTGGACTTAGCATCTCAATTGAAACTTCACAAAAAAGTCATAGTTGTGCTTGGTGACTTGATATTTATCTCTATGAATTTTAACATCTTTAAAAATGTTATAGGTGAACAAATATTTCTCATGAGTTTGCCCAATTTAATATCCCAAAATCTTTTAGTCATTAAAATTGACAAGACAGAGGTAACAACATCACTGGTAATATTATAAGGCTGTTAAAGAGGTGAAATTGACAAATTGTAAAAGACAAGACAAGTATCTAAGTCCAAATAATTTACATTACTATCTGCAGTTCAAAAGCATCATTTTTTAATAGTAAAGTCACCATGTGCTGTAATTCACTTTAACTGGATACATGTTTGCATTCCTCATAATCTGAAATGTTTTGTAGAAACATTTAGAGATAACCTATCTGACCCACAAAGCACTATGAAAAAATGTAGAGAACTCATTCATTGGGCTTCCTGGAAAAAAAAGAGTCTCATATAAATGCATTAAATAAGTTTCAAGCACATCTGATGCTTTTTTGCACTATATGCCATACATGATAAAATCAAGGAAAAGGAAAAGGTATGTGTCTGTTTATCAAAGAAGTCTGATTTACTCACATATTACTTTGATTATCCATATATAATTGTCTATTAATTTCCCAGGTATTAAAAATACTTTACAATTTTTCAAATACATTCTTGACAACTAATTGCTAACTCAACATTTCTTTACATTCCTTTTTCTTCTCTTTAATGATAAAACCCAATTAGTGAGCATAAATGATGAGTTCTATGATCAATTCATCTTTGAAATGTTCCCCTAAAAAACAAGTTCTCCAGTGACATGTAAGGCTACAAACATAAACAGACTCCTACATAGGAGTCCCCACTTAATCCACAATTTTGCTTTCCACAATTTCAGTTACCTATGAGCCACCACAGTTTAAAAATATTACATGGAAAATTCCAGAAACAAATATTTCATAAGTTTCAATCATGTGTTGTTCTGAGGAGCATGACGAAATCTCCCACCAAATCTCTCCATCCCTTCATCAGATCAACTGTTGTTAAGTAACTCTTGTGTTAAGTAACCCTTCTTTTAGTCAATAATGGCCCTAAAGCACAGGAGCAGTGATGTTTATAATTCAAATATGCTGAAGAGAAACCACAAAGTGCTTCTTTTAGATGGAAGGTGAAAGTTGTTGACTTAATAAAGACAGAAAAAAAAACATATGCTAAAATCTATATTATAATAAGATGTTTGAGAGAAGAGAAAACATTTACATAACTTTTATGCAATAACATAATAACATAAACATTTACATAACTTTTATGCAATATTATAATTGTTCGGTATAATTATTAGTTGATTATTATGAATCTTCTATGGTGCCTAATTTATAAATTAAACTTTGTCATAGGCATGTATGTATAGGAAAAACATAGTATAGGATTTGGTACTATCTGTGGTTTTAGCCATCCACTGGGGGTCTTGAAATATATTCCCCATGGATCCAGGGGGACTCCTGTAATTAACCTAGTCACTTTCCCTCTGTGAGGAAAAATGTTCCTCAATTGAAATATAGAAAACTCATAGCCAAGTGGCAAATTCAGCCTTAGCTCCAAAGCAATACATTACCATACATTTGAAAAAAAAAATCGTGTGGAGGAAAGCAGACAAAGCTGAACCCCTGAAAGTGTTTAGGTGCTTGTGAGTAGATAATTGATCATTTATTTTATTTTGTCATTGTTTAGCTCTGTAGCAGACTGCTGTAAGCCACTGTTTTCTTCCCCTTACATCTAGGGAGTTCCACAACCTAATCCTATGGAAATCCTATCAAAAGTCACTGACCCACAGCTTCATCTCCATTACTGTTTCTCTTTCTCAAAAGTTTCATAAACTTTCAGACACCAATAGTGGCACTGGAGCCAGGCCTCCATATCTAGGCCTCCAGTTTACCTCTCACAAGGTCTACCAGATGGTCACCCAGAGATACCCTCTAGGATCTAAGCTGGATCCCTCATACTATTGTGCTCAAAGATAACAACCAGCTCTTGCCATCTCTAGCTAGCCTAGAATCCTAATTGATGCAACAAGATTTTTTTAGTTTCTAATTTTCAAAAGACAAAGGTGACATAGCCTCAAGGAAGAGATGTAAAAATTACCACTATACTTGAACATGAAATATCAGAAGAAGCCAATTGTCTGCATCTAAGTAGAAACTCAGTCATTAGCTCAGCAATTACAGAACAAGAATAGTAAGACAAAAAAATTTCAAAAGCGAAGATCCCAGTCTTTGCTAGAGGTGGCTAATCTCTGTAGGTGAGCACATCTGGGCAGACTGTGTAAAACCATAAATGTGAAATGCTAGCACTATTAAAATCATAAATCTCAGAGAAACAGATGATGGGCACTGTCAAAGATTGATTGAATGCATTTATAGGACAATCATCAGACTAACATAGCTGACAAAATGATAATATAACTGGATTTATACTGTCCTGAGAAAAGGATCACTGAAATAAGATTGTTAACCCCTTACCTCTGGGTTATCTTTTTATTATCTTTTCTATGAAGCCAAAAGAACACATCTATTAGTTTACTACATGCTAACCTCTAATTTTATAAGGTTGTCTGGGTTCTAACCATTACTGGTCAAAGTTGCATTGCCCACCCCCCAGAGATAGCTCTTAGACAAGATTATTAAAAAATGCTCTAGCATGCTGCTCTATATGCTCTAGTATCTCTACCTTATTTCCAAGATTTGCATAATTATTTGTGAACAGACTTTAGACAAAAGTATTCAATATTGAGGGAAGAAATAATGGAAACTTTTCCTGAGAAAACCTCTGAAGTGCAAGAATAAGAGAAACGCAATGTTTTCATGACACAGGGATTTAAACATTGTCTCAATATTTTGCTTAATGATGAATGAAGTTCACCAAAATAGGTAAAAATATATCTAAGTCATAGTAGACAATTCCAAAGCATATTACTTGTCAGTATGTGTTTGTCTTTCATTGAAATTTGCCTTTTCTCAAGCAGTTTCTCCATTCTTTCAGCTCTTTGGGGTGAGGTTGAATCTCATTTATGATAAAGCTTGGAAGTTAAATGCACTTAAATTTTAATACAAATTGCTAAAAACTAATGGAAGAGCTTACCATGCTTGAAAAACTTAAGTTTTAAGATTTTTAGTCAACCATAAATGTAAAAATGTCCTTTGATTCAATTATCAAAGGAAAAATAAATCATGTAATATCTCTTATAGATGAACACAGAATAAACTCTAAGTTTCTTGTGAACAGTGACTATACGTTTCCTACTTTTGTACTGACGTAGAATTTAATATATCATGAGAGTAAAGTATTTGTTAAATGAAGAGTAAATTCATCAAATACCAAACAAGTAAAGTAATAAACAAATGAAATACTGATAAAGTGTGCTTTTATCTTCCAGACTTGTAAGGCCTTCCTTCCTGCAATGCTTCAAGCTAATCATGGTCACTTGGTTTGTATTTCAAGTATGGCTGGAATGATCGGTACTAATGGACTGTCAGGTAAGCACTTCATTCAGTTACGTGCCTTTGTATTTCCAAGCTGACAGCACCCAGAATTAGGACTCTTCCAAGATAGAGAAAAGCTCTTCGTGTACCAAGGAGAAATCCCAGGAAAATTGAGCTCTATTTATAGTGCCAATATTCCCTTCTGTTTCCCCACTTACAATTGCAGTGGCAGGGGAAAATCTCCTCCTCCTAGAAGAAGGAGGAGGAGGAGGAGGAGGAGGAGGAAGAGGAGGAGGAGGATGTTGTTGTTAATGGCTCATTGGTCTTCTTGTGTTAAAAGAATTTAAAGTGATTTCAGCCAGGCATGGTGGCAGGTGCCTGTAATCCCAGTGGCTCAGGAGGATGAGGCAGGAGGATCACAAATTCAAAGCTAGCCTTGGCAACTTAATGAGCCCCCATCTCAAAATAATAAGGTCTGGGGTGTGGCTCAGTGGTTGTGTCCCTGGGTTTAATCCCTGATACTGAAAGAAAGAATTTAAATTTTATTGGGCATATAAGATGGAGATATAAGACTAAACAGTTTGGCCACATAAATGACTTTAACAGTGATGCTCTGTCCTCAAGCACAAGCCAGACAAAGGAGAAAGAGTTTTATTTTAAAAAATAACTCCACAAATTAACTAATCACTCCTCTCTTTGTTTCAGATTATTCTGCAAGTAAATTTGCAGCCTTTGGCTTTGCTGAGTCTCTCTTCTTTGAATTTAGTATGTTAAGAAAAACTAACATTAAATCCACCATTGTTTGCCCCTATTTTATCAAAACTGGGATGTTTCAGGGCTGCACAACCAAGTAAGTAGACTCTTGTAATAATCTCTGCTCTTATAATAATCTTCTACCATATGTCAGTTATCATTTGATCATTTGAAGTTTTGAAATATGGAGAGTAGAAAAAAAGATATAGTCTGAATGGCTAATGTAGTAAAAGAAAAAATTTCAATACATATGAAATTAATAAATTTATTTAATTTAAATATAATAATATATTTATGAATTTTATGGTAACCTAAAAACTTACACCTGAAAGACTAATAAGAATACTAAAATATAACAGAGATACTGGTAATGAGAACTTATTAAAATATTTAACATTATAGTATTCATGTGATAATTTCTTTCCTAAAAAAGAATATTCAAACGTAAGTATCCCTAAACATAAAATGTTTTGTAAGGTTTATTAATATACATGGGGGAAGCATTGTAGAGTTATATTTTAGTACAAAAGATAAATTTCTCTAGAATAATCCAAACTAGAATATAAATGAAACAATAGGACTTTTACACAAGGGAGCCAATAAGTACAGTATATTGAAAAGTTTAAACTTAAAATGAGGACTAGCATAGTTATTACAATTGTTAGAAAAGAAACTAACATAATGCAAATGGCGTGCATCAGTCATATTTGTAGGAAAGAGAAACAACCAACAAAAAGTCTAGCTAAGACAGAATTGGGGCTATTTAGTGTCTAGTGAAGCTATAAAATTAAACAGAAAGTTGAAAAACAGGTGGTAAGGTTATAGGGGGCAGAGCTGAATCTGAACCTAAGGTAGCCTGCTCTTGAATTTTCTGTTAATCGCTTTGCAATCTCACCTCCCTAGATGTCTATGAGATTCTAAAGAATGTTTAAAATTCATTGAGTGAAAGAAGCAAGGAATGGAATATTTTATAGATTTACAAAATTTGTGTTCACACACATGTGATTATTGTTCATGTTTGGCATGTATTTGGAAGCATAATACACATGTGCTTACAAAAATGCACATACTCATGCAAGCTTGTAAATGCATGGAATATTTTTGGAAGCCTACTCAAGAGATTTGTTAACAGTGCTTCTCCCCAAAGAAGACAGAAATCTTGGATAAAAGGGAAAGTTGCTTTTCACTATGTCTTTTGTTACTTGAATTTTTATTAAATGCTGGTGATACTTGTAAATAAATTAAAAACTAGTTCTTACTTTAAAAAAAAAGAAAAACAGGTGGTAATGAATTGACAGAATACAGAGAGCAAAACTTTCTACCAAGGAGACGCCTACTAAGCTGGTCAATATTAGCAAGGATAATCATTTAAAATTTCTGGAGATTGATCAAAGGACATGGTATGAATTGAGAAGCATTTATTCAACAAAATCTACAGAAGCTCAGTAAGAATAATGGAGGTCATGACACTTGGAGTTAAGTACTATACCTATGCCTATAAGGACAGCTGTTTCAATGGACTTGGCCACCAACTGGCTATTGTCACTTTCTCTCAGCTCCCCAGAGCAGAAGACATATACTGTGTAGTTTGACAGCAGGTGAGAATTGTCATATCTCACTTTCAACAGTTCCACGCAGCGAGAAGATCTATATTGAATGAATAACCTCAGTCAGACAGGGTTTGTCCTTTTACCTCCCCCGTCTCACCAGGTACAGAATATCGGGAGATGGGCTGTTGGAGAAGGGAGCAGTTTATATTTTTATAATAGCTCTTTGTTGTAAGAGAACTGCTCTTGTGAGCCCAGCAGTCAAGTTTCAGTTCCCATCTACCCAAGCTTCCTAATACAGAAGACAATTTCAGGTAGGTTTATCAGAAAGTTAATATCAGCAGATGTCATCCTCTCAGACTGTGGAAAATCTATAATGGATGGTATCAGCAGCTGGATGGCACCACTAGTTCCTGCCATCCCCCTCCAACTTTCATATCCTGATCAATAGAGACAATTTGTGTGATGTAGTCAATGAAGAGTGATCACTCCCCATCTCTTGCTCCATAACACAGGGTTCCCACCAGGTGTATGTCAAAGAAACTCTCAAAGACAGTCATCTCTCTGCCCTTGCTACAGGATCTGATTTTAATTCAATAATACCATTAACTAGAACATTATCAAGAAAGGTAACTGGTTAGTTAGCTAATTGTGGAGCTGAATGTGATATAAGAAGGAGCAAATTAGATTAATTAGAAGATCTGCAAAAGAAATAGTGAAAACTTGCTGTTTAAATCTGTAGTCATCCCTGAAAACTACAAAAACTTTGTTCATTACCAAGACTCTATCTATAAGAAATGACATAAAAGCTACACATTGACAGTAGGAGAGGTAGACAGACTTCACCGAATTAGTTCAGAAAAACTACTAAATACACAAAGAAGCAAACGACTATAAGGACAAGCCACAGAAGAAAGTATTATTCAGAGCTGCTAAAATATATTATTTGAGATGTCCACTTTTTAAGAAGCATAAGATATACAAAGAAACAGGAAAGTATGACCCATACATGGGAAAAACATAGGCAATAAAAATTATCATGAAGGGGGCCCATATGTTGTACTTATCAAACTTTAAAGAGTTATCATAAATATATTCAAAGATCTAAAGGAGCTCATGTTTAAAAATGAAAAAAAAGACAAGATGAAAATATCTCTCAAAAATCAATGATAGGAAGTAGAAAAAAAACGTATAAATTTAGGAGTGGAAAAAAGTAACTGTAACAAAAGATTCACTAGAGAAACTCAACAGATTTGGGCTGGCTGAAGAAAGAATGAGTGAGCTTAAATTTATGTGAATAGAAGAAAAAACAAAATAAAAATAACCTCAGAGAAACTTGGGACATGGTTAAATACATAAACACATACAGGATGAGAATAATAGAAACAGAGGCTAAAGAATAAGAAGCAGAAAGAATATTTAAAGAAGTAATGTCTGAAAACCTCTTAAATTTGATTAAAAATTTGTACTGGGGAGTAAAATTGGCCAAATTATCTGTAATACTGTGTGCATGTTCAAATATATAACAATAAATCCCATCAATAATACAACTATTTAAAAAAACTCAGTGAACTTCAAGTAGGATAAACCCAAAACACATCATAATCAAACTGTTGAAAGAGAAATAATAATAATAATAATCTTGCAAGAAAGCAAAAGGAAAAAAATGTCTTATCATATGCAATGGAGTCCAAATGTATTAACAGATGACTTCCCAACAGAAACAATAGAAGCCAAAAGGCTGTGGGATGACATATTTGAAGTGATGAAAGAAAAATTGCCAACCAAGAATATTAGATCCAGCAAGTTCATATTTAAAAAATGAAGCCAAAAATGAAAACTAATCAAAAACAGAGAATTCACTGCTACACCCAACTTTTCAAGAAATATTAAAGGAAATTATTCAGGATGAAAGCACCAGAGAATAATCTGAAATCACGTGAAAAAAAACAAGAATATTTGTAATAGCAATTAAATAGGTTGTTTTTAAAAGGTAGTATAAAAGCATATTTATACCCCTTTCTTCAATTAATTGATTATAAATACAATTGTGTAAATATGAACATAATAGTATTATTGGAACTATAATATATAGAAATGCCATATTTTTTTATATTAAGAAAACAAAGGATGTGAGTGAAGACAAAGCTGTGCTGGACTAAGGGATTGACACTAGACATGAACTCAAATTCACAGGAAGAGATGAAGAGACTCAGAAGGTTCAGAAGATTGATATAAGAAACTATATAATATATACTTGGTCTCCTTTATTTTCTAAGCTTCTGTAAAATATAAAACTTAAGAAGCAATAACTAGGGGTTGGGATTGTAGCTCAGTGGTAGAGCGCTTGCCTCGCATGCGTGAGGCCCTGGGTTCGATCCTCAGCACCACATACAAAGCAATAAAATAAAGACGTTGTGTCTATCCACAACTAGAAAAAAAAATTTAAAAAAAAAGAAGCAATAACTAAAACAATGTATTATCAGGCTTATGGCATATATTGTCATAATATATAATAATATAGCATAACAGTAGAAAAACTTGTAGCTATATAGAAATAAAATTAAGGCAGTAAAACTCTAAAGTAGATTCTGATAGTTTAAGATACATATTATCTACCCTAGAAAGACCACTAAGAAAATAACTTAAAATACATAGTTTTTAAAAGAATATCCCTGTGATCAGAAGGGCACAAAACAGCTGGGCGTGGAGCATGCCTATAATCCCAGCTACTTAGGAGGCTGAGGCAAGAGGATCACAAGTTCAAAGCCAGCTTCAGCAACTTAGCAAGGCCCTAAGCAACTTGGTGAGACCCTATATCAAAATAAAAAGTAAAAAGGTCTCAATGGTTATGCATCCCTGGGTTCAATCCCCAGTACCAAAAATAAATAAATAAACAAAATTTCAAAAAAGCACAGAACACAAAAAATTAAGCATACCTAATGTAATGGACATCTATAGGCTAGTCCACCCAACAAGAACATGGTGCATGTTCTTCTCAAGTTCATGTAGAACATTCTCCAGTATAGGCTATATGCTGAGTCATAAAACAGCCATCAGAAAACTTGAAAGGAATAAGTAAAAGTACATTCTCCAACTAAAATGTAATGAAATTAGAAATCAAAAGCAGAAGAATATTTAAGAAATTTACAAAGATGTAGAAATACAACATAACAAAATTCATGAGATACAATTAAATCAGAGGGAAATTTATAGCTGTGAATGACATTAAAAAAGAAGAAAGATATTAAATGAATAACTGATCTTCCATCTTAAGAAGCTGCACAAGAAAGAGCACACTAAATCCAAAGTGAGCAGAAATAATGAATAGTGTAGCATAAATAAATCAAATAGGGAATAAAAAACAGAAAAATCAATGAAACAAAAAGCTGATTCTTTGCAATAAAATTAATAAAACTTTTGCTAGAATGTCCAAGAAAGAAATTAGAAAGAACTCAAACTACTAAAATTTTTTTAAAAAGAATAAGAGAGGACATCACTACCAGCAGTACAGAAAGAGAAAGGATCGTAATGAAATACATGTGAACCAACTAGATATCTTAGATGAAATGGAAACATTCCTAGGGAAACACAAGGTAACAAAACCAAGATGGATAAGAACTGAATAGACGCCAGGCATAGTGATGAACACCTATAATCCCAGTGGCTGGGGAGGCTGAAACAGGAAGGTCTCCAGTTCAAAGCCAATCTCAGCAAAAGTGAGATGCTAAGCAACTCAGTGAAACCCTGTCCCTAAATAAAATACAAAATAGGGCTGCAGCTGTGGCTCAGTGGCCCTAAATTCAATCCCCAGTACAAAGACAAAACAAAACAAAACAAAACAAAAACAAAATTGAATAGACTTAAAAATATTAAATTAGCAAGCTAAAAAATAATCACACAATAAAAATCCAAGTCTACATGGCATCCTGAGGAATTTTATCAAATCTGAAGAAGAATTTAATACCAATAGTTTGAAAACTTTTCCCAAAAAAATAGAAGAGGACTGAACACTTTCCAACTCACTCAATGAAGTCAATATTGCCTTGGTAACAAAACCAGACAAAGATATCACAAGAAACAAAACGAAAGATCAATACTTTCACAAAAATCCTCAATAAAATACTAGCAAACTGAATGTTCTGAATATATTTTTAAACCACTCAAGTAGATATTAAAAGACTGAATTGTATAGTGTATGTTATTTCTCAATGAAGCTGTTACTAAAAACACAGTGAGTAACTTTACCATTAACTAGGATGGCTATAACAAAAAAAGACAGATGATAACAAGCCTTGGTGAGGATATGGAGAAATTGGAACCCTTAATACATTGCTGGCATTATTGCAAATTAGTGCATCTGCTTTGGAAAATAGTTTAACAGCTCTTCAAAATGTTAAACATAGAGCTATCAGGTCACCCAGCAATTTCACATCTGAGTATAAATCCAAGAGAAATGAAAACATGTCCCCACAAAACCTTGCACACTAATGTTTATATAGCATTATTCATAGCAACTAAAAATCAGAAGCACTCCAAATATTCATCCATTGATGAATAGATAACCAAAATACAGCATATCCATGCAATAAAACAAATGTATTGCCAGAATTCAACAAAAATCAATAAAAGCATTCTGTGAGAAGTAATTGCTCCAATGGAATCTATAACAAAAAGTAGCCTATACATTTATTATTACCTATAAATCATGTACTGGGCAGTCTTTATATCAGTAAGACTTAGAATATTATGTATATATAATGTAAGTGCATATATAGTTTATACATGTGTAAATACTGCATATGCTTTTAAATTATTTTTCTAACATTATTACTAGAACAACAATATTAGGAAGAATTGATAATAAGAATTCATTAAGTGCTATTAACAGTTAGCTTGTCAAGGTCAGAAAGAATGTGACCAGCCAAGTTGAGGTACGATGGTAACCAGGGAAGGCCTTGATGTTAATTGATGACTTTTATGAACTCAGGGTTCCTAGGCACATAAAAGATAAATAAAAAAAGGTTTAGAAAAAGAAAATTTAGGTTAATAATACTAAAATGGTAGAGAAATAAGGGAAAATTATCTACAGGTTATATTTTTTTAAAAATGTTAGAAACTTTTATGCTCAAGGTCTAAGAAACTTTTAGGAGAATAAAGTAATAAAGACCGCCAACACTCAATTATGGAAAATTAATCAGATTCCAAGAAATCAGCTGAAATAAACAAAATTTTTCTAAGGAGTATGGTTCTAATAATTCAAAGAATACTAAAAACTATAAAATGCAAAGGTATTACTTTATAGGATCTTTATTTATATTCTCATTCATTTCAACTCCTATTGGTTTCATATTTATTTCTGCTGAACGCTGTAAGAATGGTCTACCTAAAATGATACATCACACATGCTCAAGAGACTTTTTTGGAAATTAAATTTACTATTTTCTAACTTAATTGTATGCAATTATTTGATGTTTGGGAAGAAGAAAGTGGGACGAAAGATACAAAGAAATCTAGAAGCAATTGCTTTCATATGTTCACATAATCACAATGCAGAAAATAAAGAAGTTCACTAGAGGAAATTCAATATGTTAACATTGTTCCCAATATTGGCCAGAAGAAGAAACACAAAGCAATCCCTAATATTTACTCTATTTTTACTATTTAAAGCAACATATTATAATCCCATGTCTGAAATTTAATAATTGATACTCATGATGACTATAAAAAATACCACTCTGATGACCTAACTTTTGTTATTGTTATTCCAGGTATCCATTTCTATTACCTCTACTGGACCAGAAGTATGTGGCCCAAAAAATTTTCAATGCTATTTTGGAGGAACAAGTTTACCTCCTAATTCCCAAATTTGCATATTTTGCAATAATCCTTAAGCAGTAAGTTAATAATGACCTCAATATCCCTTTGGCTGTTTGTGAACAAATTGTCCAAGCATTGCTACTTCTTTGAGAAACTTCACATTTTTCAAATGGTGAGAGGAAGAATTTTAATAGAGCAAAGACAGTTTACTGGATTCTTGCTAGCTGTGTCTTGATTACTTCAGACACACAAAATTTAGCAATTATTTAGGCCTTGCAGAGCATACATTTTTTTGTTTCATTACAGAAACAAAGTAGTTGGGAGGTTTTGTTTTTCTGTTTTTGTTTCTTGCATTTCTGTTTTCAACCAATTATTTAAGTAGAATTCTAGTTTGAAAAGAAAGGTTAAAATCATGAATGTTCTGCTAGAAAAATATAAAAAGTATTTGAAAAACTCCTCATCTCTTTTAGTGGAACAGTTTCTACAACTTCTTAAAAAGTCAGTACAGTGAACTCTGGCATATTCATGGATGAATTCCAACCAAGCTTACATCTAACATTCATGGAGGCCTATGTGCTAGTTACTGCACTGACAGTTTTGCATGAATTTTATTATTTTTAGGGAATCCAAGGTTTAAAGAAAGTAATTTTGCATTATTAAACAGCTAATGTGTGCTAGAGCAGTTTCAAACCAGTTTCCCAACAGAATATAAAGCTTTTCTATCAGGATGTACTCCTCCCCTGGTATAATATAAGTAAGGATTGTTTCCCTTATATGAAATGCCTCAGGCCAGAAGTCTTTGAGATTTCAGATATTTTCAGATTTTGGAATGTTTGCATATACATATACATAATGAGATATCTTGGAGATGGAACCTAAGTCTAAACATGAAATTTATTTGTTTCATATACACCTTAAGCAAATAGTCTGAAGGTAATTTTGTACAATAGTTTTAGTGTGTCTTCATTTTGATCATGACCTGTCAAATGAGGTCAAGTGTGGAATTTTCCATTTGTGGTATCATGTAGGTGCTCAAAAAGCTTTGGATTTTGGAGCATTTTGGGTTATGTTATTGACAAATACCATACTTTCTTTCCTATTTATATATTCCACATATTTCCTATTCATCCTTAGCTTGCCCATTTGGTTAGGCAAGTCAAGGTCCTTCATTGTATGATCCCATGATGCTTTTACCTACCTCTTGTAGCATTCATTCATCACACTGTAGTCGTTTGCCAGCTTACATTCTCCCTGAGGACCAAACACATTTTCTGAGTCATTTCCCATTTGTGCACCTAACATGTGATAAGCATCCAATAAATATTTGCTGAGTTAAGTTGAGAAGAAATGGGCTGCTGTAAGCAAAAGTGATCTGAAGATACAGCGTAACTGAAGCAAGGAGCTGAAGCAATGGTTCTTAACCTCAAGAGCACATTGGAATCACCTGGGCCACATTTAATACTACAGATTCCTGGGTACCAAACCCTATATATTCTGCCTAATTGGTCTGGTTTTCTTTCTAGTTTTAGCTACTGTTTGTTAGTCTAGTAAATAAGGATGCATATAGTAAATATAGGGCCATTTGGTCTTTCCAAAGAACCAATGAGTGTGATATATGAATTAATCGGTACTTTTAAAAACTATAGGGATGATTCCAAGGTGCAGTCAAGATGGACAATATTGAGGATGTTATGTTGATGGCCCTCAGTTGTGACAGCAACACTTCTCTGTCCATCCCTCTCATTAAGTGACATGTGCACAACATGGATCGTGACATTTCAAATTATGTGGAATTTTCACTTAATCTTTGCAAAGTAGTCTCTTCAACTACTGAAAGGATTTTAAAGGGTCATAACTTTTTATCTGTTTTTCTCTAGTCTAATATCTCCAAAAATGATGATTGTCCTTGGGGAGTACCTTGGAGTGAACACTTGCATGGATTCTTTCAAAGGGAGAGTGAAAGCGAATAAACCTCAGGAGGAAATGGAGAGAAAAATGCCAGTAGTTCAAGCTTCAAACGTGTTAATCCAATAAAAAGTGTTAAAATGCTAGACTATTTGGAATTCCTCCTAATGCTTAAAGCATCCAGGCTACGAAGAATCACTGAAGGTTTCAAAGTGCCAACCTTATTTCCAAGACACAGTTGAAACCCTGATATTTTTCTAAGCATTTAATCTATCGGTTTTTTCCTATCATTTTTTAGTGTGGTAAGTACAGACATCACAGCCTTTTCAATGGACTCCAAACATAAAGTTATAAAAACATATTAATGCAAATCAGCCCTAATTTAATTTGAAAATAGAAATATAAGATACTTTCAGGAGGCAGATAGGGTGGTGGATGTTTGTAATCCCAACTACTTGGGAGTCTAAGGCAAGAGGATCACAAATTTGAGTCCCGCCTCAGCAACTTAATCAGACCCTGTCTCAGCATGAAAAATAAAACACAGGGGCTGGAGATGTAGCTCAGTGGTACAGCACCCTACTCCAATCCCCAGTGCAAGAAAAAAAGAAAGAAATACATTTAGGAAAAAAGATAATTATAAGAAATGACCTTGTAAATCAGTTTTTACAGCTGATAATTTTCAACATCACATATCTTGTAATTAAGAAAAATAATGTTTACTTCACAAAGTGAAGGCTTAGTTTATTATTGCCTATTAATTCTCCTGTTAGATGATCACATGAAGGCTTAAGTGGGATCAAAACTGCTCATTGGATAAAATAAATCTGTAACTCACCAATTCTATGTGTATCCCAATTCTTTATTCTATTAGGAAAAAAAAAAGTACACATCAGATTTCTAGGTATTATTGGTTTTTAAGCAAAACTTATTTTTATAATAAACTCAGTAAAATGTTGTGTCAAGTCATATATTTGAATACACAATATAAACACCCTTTTAAAACATTTTGCAAGTCATGAGAATGTGTACCTCACACGCTGCCATTTTGTTAACATTCCTAACAATGATACCTTCCCATGGGGATGGTTCTGGAGCTGTGATCATTGGTTCTTGAGCTGTGATCACTAAACATCAATCTAATTTTGCCTCTGATAAGTCCAAGAGCTAGTAAGTAAAGGTAAAACCAAAAACTGAAAATTCAAGGACATCACAGGATACATTCTTTTAACCAAAGAGTGAGTACAGAAGTAACATAAGATCTATCCTATTACTGGAGGTATACTACTGTTATACATTAGTATAAAGACAATACCGTTTAACTTGAGATGAAAAAGGAAAGAGAAAGATTGAACTAGTAGAAAAATAAAACATTCTAAACAAACAGTATTTTTAAGGAAATTAAACTTTTGACTGCTTCATGAATAAATTTTAGAAACACTAAAATGTTGATACCTCTCTGTCTTTAAAAACAAGTATTTGAAGCACTTTCTACATTTTCCTTAATGTCTCAGGAGCATTAACATATTTTTGTCTAACAAATACCCAGTAGTACCTTTTGAGAGGTCATTTATCTCTAAATAAACTGGTCCACAACCTATCAGCTTTTACTTCACTTAGTGAAGAATATATCCTACTACTTCTAAGGTTGGATCTGTTTTACTTTTGATTGTCTATCCTAAAGAAAGTCTTTTTAGTGGGGGAGGAGGAATACTAGGGACTGAACCCAGGGGTGCTTCATCACTAAGTCACATCCTCTGCCATTTTTATTTTAAGACAGGGTCTTGCTAGGTTGCTTAGGGCTTCCCTAAGCTGCTGAGGCTAGCCTCAAACTTACTATCCTCCTGCCTCAGCCTCCCAAGTTACTGAGATCCCTTCACTCAATACATATGTACTAAGTACCTATTATCCATGGTGTTAGAAATAGAGGGGTGAATAATGCAATCACTGAATGAAGTACAAGAACTTTCTGATTGCTGTTAGCCACACAGGAATTTTTGGCTTTGCCTGTTTTCTGGTTAATATTGTTGGAAGTCAGACCTCTCATCCACTAGGTTTACACTATGTAGAAACAGCATAGTCTAATCCTCTGTTGCTTTTTATTTGTATTTACATAGCATGGGGAAAAGCTAATAAAATTGTATTCCTTTTTGCATGAGAATTCTCTTAACTTTCTAGTTCTGTTGCCCTGACAACCCACTAAAGCATCCTATCTCAAATGTTTCTAAGCAACCTTGTTTATGACAAAAGATATCACTGGTTGATAAATAGGAAGAGTTATAAATGAATAATAAATACACAAGTGGGAGGAATAATGTACTCTGGGCTTCCCTGGGCTAGGGGATTCTGGTCAATGGGAACTTGGAGGCTATGCCCATGGAGTTACTGACTCTGTGGGGAATGAAGGCAGGCACCACACTTGCCCTGTACCAAAGCTAGAATTTGAAGAGAAGATGTTCCTGGACCTTTGTGTTGACTGATGCATGGACTTACCCGCCGTGTGGGGGTGTGAATACCTACCACTGTGCACTGGTGCAGTGGCTTCTTCTCCCCGCCTCTGAACCCACTCTTGTCTTCTGAGTCTGAACATTGAGTTAAACATATAGTCTCCCTGGTGGCATTGTGTTTTTTCTCCCTATTTCAGTATCTTTGAAACTTTGGAATGGTTTCCCTAGGTATCAGTGGAGCAATGGTTCCAACAAACTGCCCGCATAACAAAATCTGAGGATACTCAAGTCCCTTATATAAAATGACATAGCATTTGTGTATAACCTATGTACAATCTCTCATATGCTTTAAATCATCTCCATATGATACCTAATATTATACCAATGACATATAATACCTAATACAAAGCCAACACATAACTTCTTTCATGTGGATTCAGCATAGCACTCCATGTGTAATAAATTGAACTTTTGGCTTTTGTGCCTTTCTGGAAATTTTTTCCTGAATATTTTCTATCCAAGGCTGGTTGCCTGTGAACCTGCGAATATGGAAGGCCAACTGTACATATTGGTGTAACTTGGTTTCAGATATTCGTATACAGTCATGAAATCTGTCTAACAAAAGCAGCAACACTGAATTGCATGGGTCTGAAATGTGGCCACTTCTGTCACTTCCTTCCACCACATTTTTAAAAAGTAGCAGACATTATTACCTTATGTACATTTATGACTACATGACTGATGTGATTCTACAACTAATGCACAATCAGAAAAATGAGAAATCATACCCCATTTATGTGATATATATCAAAGTGCATAAATGCATTCTGCTGTCATATATAACTAATTAAAACAAATAAAAAGTTAATTTAAATAAAGTAATTGGTTACAATGAGACCTTCCTTTTGCAGCCCCCACTTCATTAACACTTTCCACTTAGAACACTTGATGGATGTCAGTTTGGAGAAGTACAGTTTCACTTGGGCATGTCAGTCTTTGAAAATAAAGATGCATCTTTGCAAAAGAACAATATTATAATTAGTAAGTACTCTCATCTACAAAAGTCTTCCTAATCCAAAGCAATAAAAATAGTCAAAATGTGGGGCTGGGGTTGTGGCTCAGTGGTGGAACATTTGCCTCGCACACATGAGGCACTGGGTTCGATCCTCAGCACCACATACAAAAATACATAAATAAATAAAATAAAGGTTTAAAAAATAGTCAAAATGTGAAAAATTCAAATATGGAGGATGCTATTTGATAATGAATTAGTCTTTTAAAATCAAATACTTGAAAAAAATCTTAGAAGTTGATGAGAATGAAGTTGGTGATAACTCAGACAACTAGAATCTCCCAGTGGCATTGAAAAATGAGAGCCTCTTCTTTTGCCTGAGTTCATACATAAAAATAAAAATTCTTTTCTTTAATACTGGGGAAAAGACAGATTTTAGATTTTGGCTTTACCTTAGAAGGAGCTTTCTGATAATACCAGCTGACCAAGATTAAAATGACTACTTTGAGTGTTAATGGAGTTTTTACTTCTAAAAAATCAAGGCAAGTTAGTAGCTAAACTGTGTGGGCCCCTTCCAGTCCTGAAGATCTCTGGGAGTAACAGAATTACTTGAGATTCATTCTTGCAAAAAATCTTTATTGAGGCCCCAAGAGCGAAGCATAAATATTTTTGAAATTACCAAATATACTTTTGACTCACAGACAAAACTCAATAAGAGAAAAAGATAACAGGAGAGTCTGAGAGTAACTTTAACTTTGCAGAATTTGAAAGAAAAACAATGACAGTGGAGAAAACAAAGAAAATGGGAAATAGCTTTCCTTAGAAGAATTTATACCTTAGGATGAAACATGCTTTTCCTGGGAGGGATTTTAGAAACTCCTTGAAATGAGCCCTCCCAGAACCAAGAAGCGGAACTGAGCACCATAGGAATCCTTATCTCATTCTGGCCTTTGGTTTACTCAGGTGTGTGAGCTTAGGGCTAGGCCTGAATTGTTTAGAACATCAGAAGGGTTTGGGGGAGACTTGGAGAAAGAAAATTGTGATGAGCTAGCTAGGAAGAAAAGAGGTTTTCAAGGCGGGGGGACAAACTATAAAATGGGGGCGTTATTGTGTTTCTGCTGTATCTTATGTATATGGATTATTACTTTCATCTATTCATGTTAGTGTTAGTTTTCAGTTATTACCCTGTGGAGATGGATGTACTTGGGGTGATTCAATTAATGTAAAGCGCTAAGTATAGATAGCATCCAGGATGAAAGCAGAGTCAGTTCATGAAACCCTCCCATCCTGGATCACATGGATGACAGAAAGAACAAATACTAACGGCAAGTCCACAAAAACAATGAGAAAGAAAAGCATGGACCATATACAGTTTTCTCTCAATATGAAGGAAAAAATCCCTCTAGCACGTACCACAGAGTCAGAACAAGAGATGGGTTGCTCTGGCACTGTGGTCCCCAGCAGCTTCAAGGCACTCTAGTGAAGAGCAATCTGAGAGTCAGGGAGAATGGCCCTGCAAAGCTGGGACAAGGGCACAGAGCCCAGTGCAAAACAACCGTGGGTCCCTCTGTTCAAAAGGCAGACGAATGAACCAGAAAACCACTAAAATAGAAAGCTTTTTCCTTAAGATGTATTTCTGATCAATGATTTCATAAATTTTAGTATACCTAGAGCTGATGTGTCTCATGGAACAATTTTTCTAAAAAAGTTTAACTTCTTATACGTGTCAATTGCATATAAGACTAATTTTAAATGAGAATTCATACAATGACATTTTAATGTCTCCTCTGACTTTCCCTCTAACTTGTGGATGTTATACAGAGAATCAAAAGTGGCTTCATGATTTGTATGTAATTAAATATGCCTGCTTAGGCATTGTGTCACTGTATCTTCAATTATAAAGGAAAATTAATTTTAAAATTGTCTTCCACACTAATCTTTGGTTCATGTGAAGCTTCAAATGAAAATAACATTCTTCCACCCAATGCAACAATCTTTAAATATTTCTTTTTAAAGCCTATGAACACTTGCTTTGCAATGCAACAGCAATTTTGAAAGCCAGAAATTGTAACTCTTTGAGGAATTCTGATAACTCTTCTGTATGCTTTATTGAAATGTCCACACATACAATTATATTTTATAGTGACTTACAAAGTTTACTGCCTAAGCATTGGCAGTTCCTGTTCTGGTGCTCAGATGAGCAAGTTAATATTTGTTTAGCTGCCTCAGGGACAGACTCCAGAGATGACAGGCAAGCCAGGCTTCTACCTTGGATCTTGGTACTACCTTATGTGGAACCATTCTCTCTACTGCAGGCACAGTCACTGCTACCACCCACTGATTGGGCTGCTGTTGACAACATGGCTACACCTATCTGGAACCAGATCCAAGTCTAGCTACCTCCTTGGGGTTGAGTGGCACTCCACATTCCCCCAAAGCATCCACATGTGTGCAGAGTCAATGGTTATGTGTGACTGCCCACTGTATCCAGAGCCTGAGCCACTTATATGTGGACTCTGCCTGGACCACAACCCCATATGCACCCTGCCACCTGGCAGACCATTTGTGTTCATATCTAAGCTCCATTGTCCTATCAAACCTCACTTATAAAAGATAAGTTCAAAAATAAATTATGATGGCTGGGGAAATAGCTCAGGGGTAGAGTGATTGCCTAGCATGAACAAAGTTCTGAGTTCAATCCCTAGTACTGCAAAATAAATAAATAATGAGGAATTTTGAGACTGTAAATGCAGAGCTTTAAAGAAAGCATAGGATCTTTGAGTACAGGATCCTGTGCAGCCTCACATATCCTTGAAGCCAGTCCTTGCCCCTATGTGTCACCCACTATGCTGGATCTCTTAGAAAGATCAACACATGGTGGAGTCAAATTCCCAACTTACTAACTAAGTGAATTTTACTATGTTCACTAAGACCCAGGTTTCTTACCTGTAAAATGATAGTACTAATATGCCACAACTCAACTGCTATAGGAATTGCTTTACAATACTCCATGCCAAGGTCTTACCACAATGCCTGACACATAGTAAATATTCAATATACTATAGCTCTCAATGTATTATCCCCACAACAAGAGGAGGGACAGCATCACGGTTAAGATTGTGCTCCTGTTTGGAATGCAATACTAATGCCAGGATTTGCTAACTATAACTGCACAAGTTACTATCTTTGTGCTCAGGTTCCTCATCTACAAGAAAACGCATAAATTAATACATAAAAGGAACTTAGAAAAGTGCCTGGCACATTGTTAAGGACTCAATAAGGGTTAGCTCTGAAGATTTTTCATTAGCATAGCTTATTTTTCACAATGACCAGAATAGGTATGTGTTGTTACGCCCTCTTTACAGATGAGAAAAATGAAGCTCAAAAACATCAAGTAACAGCTTATCAAATGTCATACTGACAATAAGGGGTAAGTAAAACTTGATCTCAAACACAAGGCTACTTGGGCTGGGGTTGTGGCTCAGTGGTAGAATGCTTGCCTAGCATGTGTGAGGCACCACATATAAATAAATAAAGTCCATTGACAATTAAAAAAAATTAAAAAAAAAAAAAACACAAGGCTACTCAACCTCTATTCATCTCAGGTGGATTCTAGAAGCTAACATCATAATGCTTGATATTCTCCAGTACAGAAAACACGCAAAACAGAACTGATCAAGTTGATGCAAGGGTTCCACATCTCCCAAGTTACTTTTACAAAACCACAGTTAGGAAACATCTGGATTAAACTGATTTCTAAAACCTCTCATGTCTACCATCCAAAAATGGTACTACATCATCACTTACCAATGTTTTCTACTTATGAATTTCATTTATCTGCAGCTTCCACACTAGACACTGACATCCCCTAACCTACTCATGACAGATTAAATTTATTGGCAGACAAATGATGGTGGTGTGTTTCTGACATGATGGTGTTGCTTGTCAGCCTCTGACCACAAGCCAGTGGTTCAGTTTCCTCTGGTTTCTGCTGAGCCAGAGTTCAATGTAATTGTTATGCCAGGGCTCTCTCCTCCTCTTCTTCCACATCTGTTATGGTTTCAGTCTTAAAATGGACTTCCAAAGGCCCCTATTATAAAGGCTTGATCACCGGGCTATGGCACTATTAAGAGGTGGCAAAACCCTAAATAGGTGGGGCCTAGTGGAAGGAAGACAGGGCATTGAGAATGCTATCCTTGAAGGATTGGGTTCCCAGCTGCTCCTCTCCATTTCCTGTCTGCCATGAGTTAAGAAACTGCTCTGCCATGTGCTCCCCAGCATGTTTTGCCTCACCACCAGCCCCCAAACAAAAGAGCCGAATGACCATGAAAACCTCTGATACAAGAAGCCAAAATAAATCTTTCCTCCTCTGATTAGCTCAACTATTTTGTTGCAGTGATGGAAAGGTGACTAACACAACATTCACTCTGAGACCCCACTGATCAAGAGAAGGTATACTTCAGGAAGAAGCCTGGCTGGGTTCCAAACTCACCCAGGGGTGGCACATGGGTAGGGACAAAGGAAGACCTCACAAGACAGGAGAGAAGTCTGGTATACCAGCTGCTGGTCCTGGCAGGGAATGGGTGTGCTTGATCACTCTGTGGAAGATGGACCTTCCTGCATGGCAAATCTAAAGAAGTGCTTCTCCAGAAGCTATTGCTGTTATCATTTTTCAAATTTTAAACATAAGACCAAAGTGTGACAAGTGCAAATGCCATAATTATAAATTTAATAATGTGGAAGCAAACTCTCCATGAATCAATTTGTCACAAGAACATGAGTCTACGGTTAAGCTTCTGAAGAATAGCTTAAGGCTAAAAGCAAGAGATTGCCTGCCTTGGAGCTGAAGATTCCTGATGCATATAGGGTGCTCTATGGGCGCACAATGGGGATGAATGGGGGAGGTGGAGGGGCTTGGGGTAGGGTGTGGTGGAAGACCAGGAGTAGAGGACCACTCCTGGTGCCAGTATAGGGGGAAGGATGCATCTGCAGCAACAGGACCCTGTGCCTCTGCCCAGAGTGTGGTCTACTGCACATGAGTGTGTCTCTGGAAGCCAGCAGCTGGCCCCCACAGGATAAGCCTGAAAGAGCCCACATGGAAGATTGACAGGGTCTCTTACCAAGTTGCAATTGGACAAAAAAATCCTCCCATGGACCTGGCATTATTAAATCCTACCTCCATCCTGCCAGAAATGAAACATGCTGCAAGAATCAGAGCTCAAGTGAAAACTTGCTACATTGTAATCTCACACACAATTATACCTGCTTAGCAGTGATTGGCTCAGCCAGAAGGGCTGCAGACCAACCGGAATTCTTATCCTTAACAAAGCGGAACCTGGCAAAGAAAGGAAGAAAGAAAAAAAAGGCTGAAAAAGGCTAGTGGCCTAAAGAAGCTACACTGTGTGCACAGTCTAAGGCTAAATAATATTTGGAGTGGCACAATGTTCACCTAAATATCACCCCCACCAGCAGCAATAAAAAATAGCTAAAACAAAAAATACATTAACACAAAGTAATTGCCATGGTTTTATTTTGGTCACAATAAGCATAAAGTCTTTTTAAGTAAACTTTTTAAACTAATAAAAATATATTCATCATATATTCAGAAAAATGCATGCAAGTGTATATAGCTGGGTGGATTTTTACATAGTGAAGACTGTATACCCAGGACTAGATGGAGATCATAGGCAGACCTTAGAAACCTCCTTGTATCCTCTCTGTTATGACTCCCCAAAAGTAACCACCATTCTGATTTTTATTACATAGATTAGTATCATTGATTTTGAACCTTTATAAATTGAATCACACAATATGTGCTTTTGTGTTTCATTCTTTGGTTCAATGCTGTTTGTGAGAATTATCCAAAGTGTATATAGCAATAATTCATTCTTTTTCATCACTATATGGTATTCCATTACAGGAATACACCACAAATTCTCTAGATATTTGATCTAGCTTTGGTCTATTACAGATAATGCTAAAATTAGAACTTTATACATGGCATTTAAATGCAGTTGACCTAAATCATTAAGGATTCCTTATACTCAAAACTAATTTCTAGCATATCTGCAATGCAGTTGGTAACTGAATTGTTCTTCTGACTATTTTAATCCATAATTTCCTTGTTATATGAAATAGGTTTTAAATTTTTAACAAATTGAGTTATAAATTCCAAAATCCATTACTAAAATTGCCAAATGATAAAATGCTAAAACAATAATTATAAAAGCAATAAAAATAGTAAGACAAAAATGTAAAAATGGTACATACATGTTGACACTCTTCAAATTTGAGTAACCCCTAAAATTGACATATCACCTCACACATTTTTAATTTGACACCAATAATTTTTAAAATCACAAATGTAAGTAATTTAAAAGATTCAGTTTCCAGTGTACTGTGTACTGAATATATTTTAGGTATTTTTCATCATAATCTTGAAGCTACATACTTAGTTCATTCAATTAAAAGAGAATGTCTGCTGTATAATTTAAGGGATAACACCAGTCTTTAACGGCAAACTAGTAAGCCAAAGCAAGCACACACTTATGGTTAGAAACAGTCTGACTTTGATTTGAAAATAAGTGTTAATATGCTGTCACAATGATCTCACTTCTCTATTTTACCTTTATATGTAGACAGAGAAGGTGTGAAGGATTGTGTGAGTCTTCCAGCTGGATGAGAAAATGCAATGTCCTCATTAGCATTTCGCATGATGGCTAGTTTTGCTTTTACCCTTATGGATCTCTTCCTGGGAATCTGTCCATTCTTAAATTAGCCAATTATCACCCAGTAGGTTTTCTATCCCAGTGCAAAACATGAGTAGGATTCAGAAAGGGTGAGAAGTATTCCCATGATTTGTAGGATAAGGTTCATTATGAAGAGAGGCAAGACAGAAGAACCAGGTACTGAGAACAGACCACAGGTCATTCTCAGGAAGATCCATTTAAGCAAAGAGTACATGTGGAGTTTAGAGGCCTGTAAATCAATTCCCTTAAAACTTTCCCATTTTAAGCTAGGCACAGTGGCACACACTTGAAATCCCAGCACTTTTGGAGGCTGAGACAGGAGAATCGCGAGTTCAAAGCCAGCCTCAGCAATGGTGAGGCGCTAAGCAACTCAGTGAGACCCTGTCTCTACATAGAACACAAAATAGGGCTGGGGATGTGGCTCAGTGGTCGAGTACTCCGAGTTTAATCCCTGGTACCAAAAAAAGAAAAGAAAGGAACAAAAAAAAAAGATATAAATTTAGGGATTGATTTTTCAATACATGAACTTTTGGGAGACACATTCAAATCTCGGCAGTCTGTAAAAGCCAAGAGGATGGACTAGAAAACATCCACATGAAGCCAGAATCTCACAAAGGTTGCACTATCAGAGGGCTGAACTGGGAAGCAGGAGGAAAGAGTGGGGTAGGGTCCTAGAGAGAGACAAAATAAAACTTACTATCTTAGATTTAAGTAAAAAATTAAAATAGGGAAAACAATCCTTGAAGAACAGCACAACTTTGTTATCATATGTGTTTGGAGCCAGAATCTGTAACACCTATGTTACCTCTACTCTCCAGTGAATTTAGCCAAATATTTAGTTTAAAATGCTCCCAACAGAAATTATTGCAGTGATGTAAATGTTTTAAAAAAATGGATTAATTAATTAATTGTGTTAATGCACAATTGCAGAAGCATGTGAATTTACCAAAACCCATACTATACGCTTAAATTGGGTGAGTTTTATAGCATGTAAATTATACTTCTGTAAAATTTAGAGAGACACACCTGTAATGCCAGAAACTAAAGCAGGAAGATTACAAATTTGAGGTCGGCCAATAAAACTTAAGACCCTACCTCAACATAAAATTTTTAAAAGGGCTGAGGATGCAGCTCAGTGGTAAAATGCCCCTGGGTTCAATCCCCAATATTGGGGTAGGGAGTCTTGCTCCTCACTCTAGTGACATATCCGTCAATTATTTTTTATAAGCAGTTAATACCCTTTTCTAGTAATATTTCCACTGATCAAAGACAAAATCCAAAGGGAAAAGAAATCCTAGAAAAGAAAGGTAAAATGAAAAGAGGAGAAAATTTATCTTGGCCATGAGACACTGGCTCTATTCTAATTATCTTCCAACATGACCTAAACTTGGCACAACAATCTAGGTCAAATCTACATAAATCTATCACTATGTCATTCATGATACAATTATTCAGGGGAAAACAAAGTTTGTTACTGGTGATAATGATCTTGAAATAAGTAGAAGAACAAGAACCAACATATAAAAACACACCCTTTTATCTTTTTGGTGAGAGGTGGAATGAATGTTGGGCTCTGTGCCCAGCCCATCTGAGAAATGTACTACATGGGGAATGCCTAGCGTGTCATTGTCTTCCTTGAGTCTTAGTTTTCTGAAACGTTTAGATGTTTCTGGTTTATGATTACTGTCCCCAACAAGGTTACAGAACAGAAGTGACTTGACTCCTTCCCATCTCAGATTAATTATACACATGTATTATTTGTGCTACTTCTTAACGTGAGTTGGACGTGTCTGTTTGCTAATTCTATTCCAACTAATGCTCTTTTCTTCTTGTCATATGACAAATGAATCTTCCTTTACACTAATGATGTCCTTCTCCTAGAATTTTGCAATCTACCAAAATAATACAGTTGGCTAAAACTGATATATTTCAAATATAGCATCTGGTGACTGGACTTCCTCCACTATTTTAGTCATTCCCAAAGATAATATGCGTCTAAAATGAGTCTTTTAAACACAGAAAGTTTGCATATTTAAATTTTTTGGTTTGGGGCTAGGGCTATGGCTCAGTGGCAGAGTGCTTGCCTAGCACATATGAGGCACTGGGTTTGATCCTCAGCACTGTATAAATAAATAAATAAATAAACAAACAAAATAATAGCATGCTGTCCATCTACAACTACAATAAAAATTTTTAATTTTGTTTTAATATCATGAAATAATGCATGACATTTGTAAACAGTGAAACAATACAGAAACAAATCATAACATGTGGAAAGCCACCTGTCACTCTCCTCACTTGATTCTATTCCCCTCCAGAGGTAGCCACTATGATACTTTGGTATATAATCCTTCTAATCCAATCTTCTGTGCCTTTCCACCTGTATTATACATGTAAGCATGCACCCACAGACAGATGTGCAATCATAAGTGTAATTTTAATCATATAATTCTCTACTTTTTTCTCCTTACTGCACACTGGAAACTTTCCTGGCCAGTAAGTACAGTTCTAGCTTCATTCATTTTGTTAGTTTCACAGAATCCTATTTTATGACTACATCATGACTAATGGAAAAAGTATATGTTTAAGCTGTTTCTAGTGTTTGGCTATTACAAACTTCAATGACAATTCTTTCTGCATAAGTGTAGAGTTGTGATGGATTCCTAGACATGAAATAATAGTCAAAAGGCTTGATAGCTACTGCCTGATTGCTGTCTATAAAAGACACATAAATTTTGACTCCTACATTGGATGGCATGAGAATAATCCTGGATTCTTGTCTGATTTATTAATATACGGAGATTGATGAATGAAAAATAAGGACATTCCTTTTCAACTTGTCTTTCTTGAATATAAAGGAAATTTAGCATCTTTTCAGTTGTTTTCAATTATTTATATATGTTTGTGAATTGCCTGGGTTTCTTTACCTATTTTTAGATAAATATTATTAGTAGCAGTAGTATTCCAACTGGTTCATAGAAATGCCATATATTATGGATAGTTACAGTCTGTTATCATTTTACTTTGTATTTTCTTGTTGTACAAGGATTTACAAGTCTTGGGTAGTCACATTAATAATTTATCTTTTCTGGGTTTTTGTCTTGCCCATCCCCAAATAACAAAACAATATTCTACATTTTATTTCAATGTTTTTATAGTTTGAGGTGATGGAATATGATGGTCGTAATAACTCTAACTTTATGTATGACTGCATATATGTTGTGATTCTATACAACTTACAACTAGAGAATTGATATGTTATCCTCTATCTATGTACAATGAATCAATTTACACTGTTAATGTAAGCCTAAATAAAACAAAACAAAAAAATTAAAATAAAATAAAATAATAGTTTGGGCTTTTTTATTAACAATCTTTATTCCATCTGAATTCCCCATGTCCCATTTCCACTCTTTGTTTTGTTTACTGACATGGAGTTACTTTGTGGTACTTTTGGGAAGAATGACTCATTTTTGCAATGCTTTCTCTGGGTGTGTTTTAGCTTTCAATATCTTGCTCTGGTTTCTAGAAATGGGATCCATCTGCTTACCAACCTCTAGTCAACCCTCATTCCTTTGTCTTTCTTTCTTTTTTTTTTACTCTTAGCACTACTGTGTTTTTATTCACATTTTTATATCTTCTTATTCATTTCAATGGAATTTTAGAAGTAAATAGGATAAAAAGTGTATGCAGTCTGCCATCTAAAATAGGAAATTCTGTGTACGATGTGTGTCCTTAGAAACATTTTTATTATGACAAAAATATGTATACAATAGATACCTTGAACAATGCAAAAAAGTTTCAAGGAAAAATATATAAATCGACCAAAATTCCACTATTTGACAATAAGACATGTTGAGATACTGGTGAATCACTTTCAGTGTTTTTAATGCCTGTAAATAAAATTTTCATTAAAAAAACTGCATCATAGCATATATTTAGTCTTGTACTATATTTTTAAAGTCATGTTTTGTGAAGAGTATTGTCAATTGAAAAATATTGTTTTATAAATAGTTACTACCTATGTACATCCTTCTTAGAAATTAATGATAAATGTTATTAATATACTTATTTTCTCAAAAGATAATACATTCTATGATTTAATGGAGTGAGAAGCTCTTTCCCATCCCTGATTCCCATGACCCAGTTTCTCTTCCTATAGGCAACAAACACATGATTCTTTGGTAAAGACAGTCTCGTGGGTAGAATTAGATCAGAAGGTATACACCTTTCTAGATACTGATACATATATTCTCCAGAACTACATAATTACCATCACTCTCATATGAACACAATCTCCTTTCTCAAAATAGTTACATCTGAAAGGCAATACACTTTTTAATATGAATCCCTTTGGCTTTAAGTTCAGAGAAACTGAGAATGTGGTTAAACCATTTTTTCATGTCTAAGAACTTATTAAACATCTTCCATCATAAACTATCCATTTCTTACTTCTCACCTTTGCCAAAAAGAACCTTTTAAAAGTCCTTTCTTACCTTTCAGGGTGCTGGCCAATCCCCTGTTTTCCAGCATCAAGTCAAAGTGGAGCCTTCTCTATGTAGCAGGGCTTCTGGCTCCTTTAACTGTATCAATAGTGCATTCCCCACTGCCTACACCTATATTTGCAATTCTCACTCAAGATTTTTTTTTTCTTGAAGTCCATTCCAAACTTCTGACCTGAAAAAAGAGAAATCCTAGGATTCTGTTCAAAGAAAGATGAACATGATGGAAGGCTTGTGTTTTCCAATGTCCTCCCATTTGAACTCACAGACTGGCTGCATGATGCCAGGCACATCAGTTTCTCTGTGCCTCCTCTTTTCATTCCCAGGTGTTGCAACCATTGTATCTGGCAGTTGGAAGACCCTTCCAGCCCAGGTCTCCTCTTCCAGACGGGTAGGTGTCCCTCTTTTATGGGCCCTGGAGCCACCTGAGATGTATGTCTATCATTCTCATTGTGCAGTTGATGAACATGTCTCCCATTCCTGAGAAGCTCTGCAGCTCCCCAGGGCCATGCACAGAACATGCCGGTGGGTAAAGACAATTGACCTGAAACTAATGCACACACTCCTATCCCAATCCACTTCCCTACAAAACAGCTACTTGAACACTTTTGACTGCTCACCAAGCAACTTCCTAAACACTGAAAAGACACTCAAGGATCTTCCCTGAATCTATTTTTCCAGGCTTATAAGACCTTCCTCTTTCTTCTCTCCCAAATAAAGAACAAATATGCAGTTTCTCATGCCCCTAAACCTGTCCCAGATAGAGGCTGATGAAACCTGCACTCTTCTGAGCCTTCAGTACTTAATTTGGGTCCCAGCAGCTCACAGGTGAATTCCAAACCTGATCTCATCCTGCCTCCCTGTTTTTTCTTCCATAACCCCAAATTTATTGCCATCTCTGCTCCTTGTGCCACCCATTCCATCTGCAGTGGTGACATGCTTATATTAGATCATTCACTAATTTTATTAATGATATTCATCTTTTTACTTCTTGACAAATACTATTGCTGTATTTCCTGAATTATCAGACACAAGAGATATTCGATAAACAGGTCAGAGTACAATGGTGACTTACTCTATTTCTGTTTCTCAATTTCATCTTGTTAGAACAAATGTCTCCCTCTTCCTCTTCCCCTTGGCCACCTGCCAGAAAAATAACCTCTCCTGCCTGCACCCACCCACCTTCCAGGGGCTCCAAAGCTCAAGCCCACAAGCCTCACGGACAAAGGCCAAGGAAGACTCTGCCTTTGGATCCCAGGTGCTGAAATTAGATACTGCGGGGGAGCTCCGCACCAGTGCCCTGTTACCCGCTGTAGGGGCAGGGGCTGGACGGCCCCCTCATGGACCCAAGTACTAGTCTCCTCTTTGTTGTCTGGTGCCCAGCCTCAGAGGATGTACTTTGCAACCATACCTGGGGACGGAACTTTTTAATGCTAATACCTAAGTCCTTTCCAACCCAGAAATTCTGATTTAATAATCGGGTTGTAGCCTGATCATTACAACATTTAAACTTATGAGAAATCCGGAAGCGCGCGTCCATTCTCCACCATCGAATTTCCTCCAAAATCGACCCGCCTGGGAAAAGAAAGCTGGCCTACGTGGCGCACCGGAGCTCACAGACCATCCCACTCGCGCCGCCCGCGGCACCACCCCCGCCGCCAGCGCGCCAGTCCCGCCCTTGGACTTGGGCTGCGGCCCGCGCCGGGATAAACACCTGAACTTTGCTGAGCTGCTAGTCAAAGACACGGTGCGTGGAGTAGACGTGTTCAGCTTCTCCGCGGGCAGCGAAGGGAGCGTGTCTGAGTGAGTTATCGAGGTCGTGGGTCCCTGGAGCTGGCTTCTGCAGGAGGTGGCGCCCGTAAGCGCCGCTCTCGGGCGCGAGGGGCTGCGGGCGCGCGAGCGAGCGGCGGCCGGATCGCAGGACGCGAACCCAGCCCGACAGAGCAAAAAACCTCCGGGGAGCTATGGCTGCGATATCCCCAAGGTCCATGGCGGAGACAACAAGTCTCTAGCTCAGAATGGGATAAGTTGCCAATCTAAGAAAGAGATGCCTCTCTGATCGCTCTTGTTTGGGTGTCCTTTCTGCCCAGATCCCTGCTGTCTGCTGTTCAGTGCATGCACCTCCAACTCTCCACTCCCCTTAAATCATCCCTTTCAGCAGAAGTTGTGGTTAGCTGGCTGGCCACCCACACTCCCTGCCCCGGGTCCCTGACCAAGTGCCCTTTCCAGGGCAGAATTGCTGTCGTGCCCTGGATAGCACACAGCCTCTAATTACATTGCGCAGAGTTAGCTCAGCTTTGGCACTTATGGAGCAGTAGGATGGGCACACCAGAGAAGTGTTCAGCGTGATTAAATTTAAGTGTAGTACGTTCGTATCTTCCTAAGAAAGACTCTTTACAATAATATGGAAATGTATACTTACTTTGGTTTGCAAATATACATTTATATATACGTTATAAATAATATACATTATATTACATTATTTCCGTGCACCCCAGCAAAGGCTGAGTGTGAGTCAGTGCCCTTTTCCTCCCAAATTTATTCAGACATTTCATGTGGACTAATAGTGACCATATAATGCTTCTTAATACTTTACCTGTATTCACTTGCTTACTCCTGCATTTAGTTCCCTGTTGAAATGAGGATTGGTATATGCTATTAGAATTGCCTTTTTTAGAAGAAACTGAGACATAAGACATGAAATAGTTTTTACCAAAGTTGCAGGAAAAATCAGTGATGAATGCAAAATTCCAACCCAAACTTTAATCTGTAGACCTCACTCACTGCCTGTATGGGGACATAGCAGGCATCCTAAACCCTCAATGGGGGCAACCCCTGCTGCTAGCTCTTAAGAACCTAGGAGGTATCTGCCAAGATGTTGATAAAACATGCATTGGTTCTAGGTCTTGCATCATGCTAACATGATAACCGTGGAATAATGAAGTCTTATTAAGAGTTTTTTCATGTCACACAGGTCAGTGGTGAGATTTCTGTCTATCACTATAATGCTAGAGATCACTCAGTATATGTCTGTCCATCTGGCATGGACTCATATAATAGTGTGCCTGAAAGCAAACATGGTGGCCTGACATAAGTCACCTAGTGTGGAAGGAGTATTGATGGGAGGAAGCCCTGACTGTGCACAGTTTGATCCACACTGGTGCAGGCCTGCAGGTACATGCCCCATTTCTCTGTATTTAAAATGAAAGTCCTCCTTCAGGACACTTTCTTTCCAAGTTCTGCATTGCCTGGCAGGCACAATCAATCATCCAAAAGTTTCTCTGTAAAAATATATCAGAGCAAAATTGGTGGAGAGTTTGAGGGCTATCTCATACAAAGGATGATAAAGCCCAGTGCTCACAAAAGAAAACACTCTGACCTGAATGTTCTTGTCTCCCAAGGCAGCGTTCTTATTCCTTGGACAGCCTTGGATCCACAAAGGAAAATTTCCTCAATAGAAACTATTCTGTCCCCTGCCCAAAAAGCTACTATCAAGTCTTTCTACTCCCTGCCATTCATCATTTAGTTATCTCCTTAAAGGTCACTTCCCAGCAATCCTTCCCTCTTGTTTCCTGTCAGGCCCCCATCTAAATGACCTCTCCTGTCATCCACCCTGTAGCACCCTACACTTTTCTTTATAACATCATGGCTTTTAATAATGTAATTAACCATTTAAGATCTGTTTATTCAACTAGATTGGTTAGCTCACCAGGGCAGAGAAAATGAGAGGCTACCACTCCCTCACCATAGAACCAACTCTGGGTTGGTGCTCAATAAACAGAACAAATGAGCCAACCTGGTCCTGTACTAACCAGCACAGGGACCTTGAACAGGTCCCATACATATTCTCTTAAATCCTCAATCTCACCTATAGAATAAGCAGTAACAACAGTTGAGATCACATATTTTCTGCATTTCCTAAGAGTGGTCATGCACTAAACCCTCCTACAGATGAATCCAATTGTTCATAGCAACTAGATAATAATAGTCATTAATGGAAACTCAGTGGTCTTCAGTCAGCCTATGGAGTGAAGACCTACTGCTCTTTCCTCACTTTTTCCACCTCCTGACACCTGTGTCTTCATCTGAACCTCTCAGTTGAACACCCCATTCAAGAAAGTCCTCTGCCTCCAACGCAGTATGCTGCATGCTAACCATATCTTCTCATCCTGTAGGAAATAAGACCTTACCTTCTTTCTCAGCTAATTGTTAGCAAATTATCTTATGAACTCATGCTTACTAAAGTATGAGTTATTGATAGCAAGATGTAAGCATGGATCTCTATATAATTTTGTCATACAGGGGGATCTTGGTTCAGGAAATCTGTTGGTTACCTCTTGGTGAGCAGCACTATGAATCTGAGAAATGTAACATCAGCTGCAAAATACTTCCTATGAGCCAAGATGGTGATCATTATGGAATATTGTCACTTCATCGCAGACCCATCCTATGCCACAGGACTGGCACCCTGTGCTACCCTATGCCCAGAAAGGCCTCAGCTTTCACAGCTGGGCTCAGCAAGGACAGGGCAGGTGTCTAGACCTATGTCCTATAAGTGAAGGGAGCTGGTGGCATGGAGTCCTCAGAGCTTAGAGAATGGATATACAGTGCTCACAGTGAATGATTTGGAAAAGGCTTACATCATCTTATTTCTTCTCTTCAAACACTTTATGTAAATAGAGTTACATTTTCCAATTGAATTTCATATTTTAAGTAGCAAGGCAAAATTAAAGAAGCATAGTGCAAATAAGAAAATACAAACCTAAAAGGAGACAAAAATAAAACCAGAAAGGTAGCAGTTATGTCATCAACATGACCAAGATGTTGGAAGTCAAATCATCCAACAGGACTCAAGGTTATTATGAAGAAAGGTTAAGTGGGAAGAAATAATGAATGTGTCCTTCGCGTTAAATGTGTGGTAGTTACAGTTCTCAGTTAACAAACATTTCCGTCATGTAAAACACACAGTGGGAGAACAGTTATGTGGAGAGCTTGGGGCTGCATGTGCAAGCTGAACAACATATAGTCCCTGTGGGTTTCTCCCTTTCTGAGTCCAGAGCCTGCAGAGATGTTTATGTTGGGCTTCTTGAGTGCTTTCACTACTTCAGAAACTAGAACTCCATGTAGTGAGCAGATTCTCTCTCCTGCTCTACAGGTGTCAGCCAGAACATGTCTTCCAACCTGAGATCAGCAAGGAAATTGCTTGTTTTCTTAGGAAAGTCACTGTTTAGTATTCTGGAGGCTCTAATCTTTGGCTTAATCCCAAGGCCACGGAAAAATGTCGCTGGTGAAATAGTCCTCATAACAGGCTCCGGGAGTGGACTCGGGAGGCTCTTAGCCTTGCAATTTGCCCGCCTCGGATCTGTGCTTGTTCTCTGGGATATCAATACAGAAGGGAATGAGGAGACACTCCAGATGGCCCAGGAAGCTGGAGCTACAAGGGTGCATGCCTATACCTGTGATTGTAGCCGAAAGGAAGACGTGTACAGAGTGGCCAATCAGGTAAATCTTGGAGACCACTGTATTTTATGGTTAGGGAGAGCCCCATGTAAATAATTTGGCCTGCATTGTTTTGGTTGTTAATTTCTCCAGTGTCCCTTGAATTTAAAAAATAATCTTGTGGGGCTGGGACTGTGGCTCAGCAGTAGAACGCTTGCCTTGCATGCGTGAGGCCCTGGGTTCGATCCTCGGCACCATGTACGAAGCAGTAAAATAAAGACATTGTGTCCATCTACAACTAAAAAAAATTATAAAAAAAAAATAATCTTGTGGGGGAATGGGAAGTAGGATTTGGGGGGTTTTTACTGAATGCAAGATACTGTGTTAAGTACTCTGTATCATATCATAATATTATAAAGTAAAACATTTTATTATCTTTCCCTAATTGTAACACTGAGGCTTAGAGCAGGCATACAGCTTACCTACGTAATACCATTAATAAATAGCAAATCCACAGTCAGGACTCTGATAGGCTAAATGGCAAGGAAGTTCTTAGTTCATACAGCACATCCCTTTGCCCTGTAAGGATTCCTCTGCCCTTCTGTTGGCATGCATACACCACACATTACTCTCTCTTGGCCACTTTGTGGCTCTCAGAATTGCTCAAATTAGTGAGAGGGAGGAACCAAACCAGTCTGCTGTGAGCAACCCAACTGTTTTGCAAAGTTCTTCCATATCTTCCATGCTCCACCAAGACCTTGCTACTTCCTCCCTCACCTCCTTAATGGGAAGCTTTGCAGGTCACAGCCAGGTGAGTGTTTGTCTTTCCATCTTAGATCTTTTAACCACCAGCTCCAATCGCAGGCTACCCAGGACAATGTGGAGATCCAGACCTGACAAGCTCACATAGTTTTATGCTGGGACCACCCTTCAAGTGCAGCCAACCTCCCAGATTCAGTGGTTGACACATGAAGCCCTGATCACCTGGCATACTGACTTACACAGACCATTACCAAGTCCTCTGGCCAGTCTAAAACAAAAACTGGTTCATGTTCAAACAAGGAAAATCTTTAGTTATGGGGCAGACTACTGTGAAGTGCCCTATAAATAATTACCTCCCTCCTTACTGGATCTGTAGATTAGCTCTGTCCAGCTGCTTGGCTTCTGAAGTGGTCCAGCTGCTCATAGTACTAGCTCGTTATTTAGCTTTTATCACTTTTGGGTCTTAGAATCAATGATGTACTTTTCTGAATTCAAGGAAAGCAAATTACTCCCCACCTTTATAAGCCAACCATTGCCACTACTTTTTCCACATAACAAGAACATATCAGAGAATTCTTAAGAAGTATCCTTTGGGAGACTGACCAAGGAGAAAATTTTTAGAATAGTATGACAGCATTTAAAAATTGTGTCCCTGGATCATAATTTAGCCTCAAATTCAGAAGGTTCTTCAAGAACTGTGCTCTTCAACAACTCAGATGAGAGGTTATTTTGTTCAGTAAACACAAGATGAGGCTACAGCTAGGTAGTTGTCACTTATCCTCAATGTGACATGTGGGAATGTTCTAACTATATATTTAATGACAGTGATCCTTAAACAAGGTAATTCAGAATCAGTGTGGCTTAGCATACCTCCTACTGTATCATTAAATTAAACAGCTCAAAAATAAACAGAACAAAAAAATTATAGCATCTGTCAAAATTTCTTAAAATTGATTTCTGATTCCTAATATTCAAGATCCAGGAACACATGGTCACTGGTAGAAGCAGACATTTTCTACTGCCCACTAGCACTAGTTAGGAGTGGTTGGGAAACCACCATGGTGGGGAATCCAGAGCAACCATCTTGGCAGTTTAGAGCTGGACAGGGACATGTGTGACAGCCCAATGGCCTTACAGCAGGTTCATGTTTTCATAGTGTGGGCACGCAGAGGGAGAGCCCAGATGACAGAAAGACAGACAGTTCAAGTGCAAGTCTTTGGAGAGTTGTCATACAAGGTTAAACAGACTATTGCCTCACTCTTACACCAGGGAAAATAATGAGGGAGGAAGGGAAGGAGGAAGAAAATCACTTAATAATTAGAATCTGTTGCATTCTCCTTAAGGTATGACCCCTGGGCCCTTATAAAAAAATAAAAAATAAAACACTGTGCCATAAAGTTTATTCTCATTCCAAGAATGAACATGTTACTGTGTTACCATTCATCATCAATAGTTAAGTTATAGTACATAAGCCTGTTTCTCTTCCCTGTGAGCTCTGGCTTTTCCATCCCTGACCCTGAGCTAGGACACTGGCCTTTAATATTGATGCTGTCTTTCAGCCCAGGTCCTTCTCTGGCTTTTGCTTTTGCCTCAGATGGAATGATCTCGTTTCCAGCCTTGACTGCTGTCCAAGTTGGATTTAAGGAAATATTTTAGCCACTCTCCAAACTAGGATTGTAGTTAATAGTTTCCAGGGCTTTTTGAAAACTCTAGCTTAAAATTGAGGCTCCCCTAGTTTCTATTTCATCTGCAGTTTCTCCTGCGCAGCAGACCCAAGTAGTCTAAATGTTTAACACACCTCATCCTGATGCCAGGAACCAGGCCTTCCACAATAGCAAATGAAAAAGATGGCAGCTTCTACCTGGCTTCTGTGATACCTTGTCCCCTATGCCATACTGCAGTGATAACTTTGTGTTATCCATACAGGCAGGTGCATATGTATACATGCACACTGCTGGAGATGTAAGTGACACCTCTGTAAGCCTCCTGTAAGAACACATGGCAACTACAGTGGGTGGTTTCCTCTGATTTATGGGTCAGGGCTGTTGCTGTGTGATCTGAATTATAGTGATGAAGTTCAGAATACATATGAGAACACAGGGACAGTGCCCCCTCCTATCATCAATCCTGGAAAGACCACTGTCCACTTCTCACATAGAGCCAGGATTACACAATGAAGATTTGTTAAAGGGTAAAGGCTCCATTCTGTTAGTAAGAACAGGGCAGGCAGATTCCAATCTGTGCAGTGTGTTGAAAACATACATTATCCTTTTTTCTCTTGTTTATTCCTTACTCCTCTCCCATCTCCGTATGTGGTAGGTCTTGATCTATATGCCACTTGCTCATAATAAAGCTATTCTTATGCCCCATCACATGGATTAAGATGATACGCTGCTTAACAGAGGGCATAGAACAAAGGTACTAATCACAGAGTATAAGAACAGCTCTAAGTGTAAAAGGAAAGTAGCATTTCAGCAATGGAACCTTTTTAATCTAAGAGGGAGAAAGAAGAAGAAAAGCATCAGATTTTGGATCTCTAGTGTACAGTCAACACCACAAAGGAAATAAACTTATTAGAATGCATAAATTCAATATGAGTTAAGGATAAAAAAAGATATGCAACTGTGAAAAACTAAAGCCTAAATAATATAAGGAATTACTATTTTCATGGTATTACTCTTGTTATTTAATTCAGGTTAAAAAAGAAGTTGGTGATGTTTCCATCCTAATCAATAATGCTGGAATTGTAACAGGCAAAAACTTCCTTGACAGCCCAGATGAGCTTATGGAAAAGTCATTTGATGTGAATTTCAAAGCACATTTATGGGTAATTATTTTTCTTCTCATAATATGTGTAAAATGAGTCATTCCAAAAGTACTTTTGTACTTTCCTCTTACTCTTTAACAACATTATCAGACTTTAAATAAAGCATAGACATCTTAATTTTTTTTTCCAGTGCTGATGATAGAATCCAGGGCCTCACACATGCTAAGTAAGCACTCTACCAATGAGCTACATTCCCATCCAACACATCTTAATTTTGGTCTTGTCCTGGATCACTCAGCTGTCCTCTTTTGAGCCAACTTAATTTCTAACTCCAGAACCTCTGTTCAGGGAATCCCATAAAGACAGAACTGTCCCAATGGTCAAACTACTATTTATTGATTGTGGCAAATATTTGGGGACTGTTGCAGGCACTTACATGTATACTCAGTCCTCTGTATCCACAGGTTTCACATTTATGGTTCTAACCAATCACAGATCAAAAATATCTAAAACAAATGAATATTTTCCTTGTCATTATCCCTAAACAACACAGGATAGCAACTATTTACACAGCATTCATATTGTGTTAGATATTGTAAGTAATTTAGAGATGGTTTAAAATAAAGGGGAGTATATGCATAGGTTATATAGCAAATACCATGCCATTTTATACAAGGAACTTGAGCATCTGTGGATTGTGGTATCTGTGGGGATCCTGCAACCAGTCTTCCTCCCTGAATTATCAAGGTATGATCTATTCTTTGAAACAGTTTAGTGAGATGTATAAGTATGATCATACTTTTTCAAGGCTAATATAGTACATGGCATGACCATGGTAATTCTACAACTTTACAATTTGCTTCAGCAGGGACACTATTTATTTATTTATTTGGGGATGGGACCTCACTTTCCCAGGCCAGTCTCAAACTTCTGGACTCAAGTGATCATCCCCCTCAGCCTCCTGTGTAGCTGGAACTGCAGACATGCGCTACCCCACCTGGCTCTAGGAGGGACATTTTTGAAAGTGAAGGGGGCACTATAAATAGCAGGCCTGTTCTAGGCAAACCAAGACTTTTCTCAGTGCCTAACTAGAGAAAAGAGAGGTTTTCCCAGTCGCACCATGTGCCACCAGTGCTAAGGGACCCAGCCCTGCCTTCCAAAGAGATATGTCCATGCCCACAATTTGCATTCTCCTGACCTTTGCTGACACCAGCCATCTCAGGGCCCCTCACACCAGGCATGTGGCCTCTTAAGGCCTCTCCAGCTTTGGTTCCATTTTTTCCAGCCCTGCTCACATCTCTTCTTTCCCTGGACAAGGCTCTCCCCTGGGCACTTTGGCTGGAGATTTCTGAGCTTCCTCTATTCTCCTCACACCTTTCCCACCCAACTCTTCTTTGGCAGCCCTTAAATGTAATTTGGAGTTTAGAGATTTTTCTTCCCCTGCTTTCACTGAAAGGGTAATGGTGCTGATAGTATTCTTGGTGTTCTATGTGATTTTCAGGAGACAAATGGAAAGATTCAGAACTTAATGGCCACCATATTCTTATAGGAACTACTACAAATGATCTCTCTTGTCCCAAATGCCCCTCTCCTTTGCATGTGTATGGGTATTTATATATAACATGTATATATGCATGTGTTTATATACATGTATATTATATAAAAGTAGTGACTTCATCTTCATTCTGACTATATATACATGCTATATGCAAATAAAGATGAAGATTACAATCCCCTTTAAACTCTTTACTCTGTGGCTTTTGAGCCCTTTCCCTGCTTTCCCCAGTCTTCTTCATAGTCTCCTCTTTTTTTACTTCTAGTTGTTCCTTAAATGCCAGTGTTTCCCTGGCCCCTGCAATTCCCTCTCCATTTACTCTTCATGTATATTCTTCAAGTGCCTGCAGGTGACCAGGCACAGTGCATGTGAGTTGGTTACCAGGGGGTCAGAGAGCTGCAGGACAGCCAGGCTCCAGGCCTTCAAAGGCAGCATCCCAACTGAGAACCAGAGAGACCCATGCAGATCTTGAACGCAGGATGATTTTTATTATGCTGTGCTGTTTCTTTTTCTTCATTTTGATTTTCCACCTTTCATTATGTGTTAGTTTCTTTCAGAAATTTAATGCATTGCAGACAAATGAAGGGAGCTTGACCTCTGTGAGAGATCCCTCTTCTTAACATTGTTGTGCACATATGTGATTAATTATTGCTTCGTTACAGGAAATGCTTTCCCCAACGGCTCATTTCTCTCCCCTGTACATCCTTTCTCCGAATTCCCAGTCAAACATGAAGGTGTTCTTAGCCAGGTGGGGTCGTATATGCCTGCATCCCAGCAACTGAGGAGGCTGAAGCAAAAGGTCAAGGCCAGCCTCGGCAATTTAGCAAGACCTTGTCTCAAAATAAAAAACTAAAAGTATAGGGGGTAGCTGAGTGGTAGAGCACCCTTGGACTCAATCCCCAGTACCACAAAAAAAAAAAAAAAAAAACCCAGAAAAAAAGAAGCAGAAGGTAAAAGTATTCTACATGACTGAGACACAATAACAGAAGTCCCAACAAATGCTCTTTTATGAATTGGAATAAAAGTAAGAAATTATCATTAAAGGAAGTAGAGATGAGTTTCAGTTTAAAACAACGTGTTCTTTTGCAGTGGATATCAACAGCAGGATATCTTACAATGTTTAAGGAAAAAAATTGAAATTTTTAATTAAGCCAACAAGGAAAAAAAGCAGTATATAACTTAACAATCATATCATTTAAGTACTCATTGGTTTTTAGTTGCTGCCACAAATGATTTTCTTACACTGCTTCAATTGTTGTCTTAATATTGTGTTGTTAAAACTCAAACACAAAAATAAGCATGAATTTGAATAATAGTAGAATTGCCTTAGTAAAATATTGATTTAACAGGTTAATCAAGTTAAAATAATTAACTTTCCAGGTGTTGAAGCTTTTTATCCCAGTGCCTTCAGGTATTTTTATGAACTAAAATCATTTTTAATCATAATTATCATATAAACATCCTAGGAAAGTATACAATGTAGTATTAAGTGTTAAAAGTTTTCCTTTGCTCTTCTTAGACTTATAAAGCCTTTCTACCTGCTATGATTGCTAATGACCATGGACATTTAGTTTGCATTTCAAGTTCAGCTGGATTAGTTGGAGTAAATAGGCTGGCAGGTAAGAGAAATATTTCATAATTGCAAAATTCTTTATAACTCTACTTTACATGATAGTTCTGAATAATCAGCACTGACTTTATGCCCTAATAATAAAGTATAATAAACTTTAGTGAACAAGATAAGTGGTTGAGAACTTCATGGTACAGTGAAACTGCCCATCAGATAAACAAAGTTGGACTATGCCCTTTGGAATCATTAGGTCTTATGCAATCCCCAGAATTTAAAAGGAAGAGATCCAGCAGTACAGTTTTGCACAAACAATTAAATTCCCCTGGCACTGGCATCAGGCTGGGCAGGAAGATTACCTGTCTTCTCCCAAAGTTTCTGTTAAATTGTCTTCCCTGCTGTGAGTTTGGAGAACATTTCTTCATCCCAAGAAACCTAAAATTGATCTTTTTGCTTTTCTTTTGGTTCAAGACCTGCAGGACATAATAGTCATTTTCATCACACTGTGGACAGGGGACAAAGGGAAAAACTAAGATCCTTGGCCAAAGAGACCCAATTCAGGAACTGACACTAGGAGGAGCAAAAATCTTGACCTCACCCTAACAGCAGTCCCCTGGAACAACTGTCCTGGGTCCTGGCTTGCACAAATCAACTGAGATTCATGTAATAGAACTGTAGCAGCAACACTGAGATAACAGATGAGATAGTTTGGTGATCAGGCACATCTGATCCACTTGAGCCAAATGTCAAGGCTTGAGGTTCACAAAATTTATCTTAGCTCGGTGCATCTCAGTGACATGAATAGGGTTTCCAGAACCACCCATCACTCAGAATATTACCACTTTGTACTCCCTGGACCCTAGACTTCCCTCCTTCTATCCTTTTTAGAATTCATCGTGGGTTATTATTACCTCTCTCTTACATGTTTTATAAAATCACAGGCTTTTGAAATCATACAGGAATATTTGCAACTACTGTTAATTCTTTTTCTTTTTTTCTTTTTCTTTTTTTAATTTTTTTTTAGTTGTAGATGGACACAATATCTTTATTTTATTTATTTTTATGTGGTGCTGAGGATCGAACCCAGTGCCTCAAGCATGCGAGGCAAGCACTCTACCACTGAGCCACAATCCCAGTCCCTGTTAATCCTTTTTCTGACACAATGTCTCTGTCTTCAGAGATGAGACTTGTCCACCCCCAGCTCACCTGATAAATTAAGCCTTGTTTCTCATGGTGTGTATTTCCCACAGTGTGAGTCTTGGTCTGCTGGGTCACAGCCACCCTCCCCAGGGAATTAGTTGAAAGTGCAGATGCTCCATGTCTTCAGTTCTATCTGCTTACCAGAATCTCGGGAATCAAGGGCTCAGAGAGCTGCATTTATACCAGATGACTCAAATAATCCTAGAAGCTGCTCCAGACCCTCCTGTCCCCTTCCCTCTCTCTAGCCTTACCTCTGTCTATGCATTGTTGAGGCCTGACAGCCCCAAACTTGACACCTATAACATGGCTCTTGTCAGTTGTAACAGCTGCATCACAACATAGCTAGTAAGTATTCCCCTTTTGACTGTGAAGCAAAGGAGAGGATTAATCCACCTCAATGCCATTTCTTCTCCAAATCTTTTTCACTCAGCAAATTGAATATCCAGGTATTTTCTTGAAGCAAAGATAATTAAAGACAGAATGCTCAAAATTAATATCAGTTCCATTCTCCACTTCCCCCTGCATTTTCAAGGTATTTAAGAGATGGCAGTTGAAGCTAGGAAGTCCTTTGTTTCTTTTCTGGAGGTGAAAGACAGAGTCATAATTGGAAGTTATATTCTGCCTGTCTTGGAGGCAGCAAGCAGTTTGTTTTCAACAACTTATTTTAAACATCTAGAATGTTTGTTTGATGTGGTTTTATATATATATAAACATATATATATAAACATCAATGTAGTAATCAAAGTTATCATTTTCCATTTCCAATTCTAGTTAGGTTATTACTGATCACAACGATAATAAGGTAGTCATAGTTGAAAGAAAATTTGATCTGATTATCACAGCCCTTGCTGACCTCTCTTGCTTAGATTCCTACATTACTTCCTGGTTTATTTCCTTTTCTGGATGTCTTTATGCCTCAGTGGACTTGAAGGATTAGGTTCAGGATGCACATCTTGTGCCCCATATTACAGCTAACACAGGATCACAAGTCCCTAATTTGTAAATAAGTCAAGCAGCGTGACCTGTAAGAGCACCCCTGCAGCCCTTCCTATCTTGGAGTCGGCTTGGTCATTCTCAACTGACCTTCTGTTGACCACATTTCTTCCTACTCACTCTCCATCCTTCCAATGGAGGTAGTCTCAGATCATACCAGAAATACTCTGAAATTGTCACATTTTCTGCTGCTATCAGTGTTATGAGTAAACCTTAATGTAATTCCATTTAAAAACTGTAGAATACAAGAATATCTCAGAGATATTGCAGGTTTGGTTCCAGGCCACTGCAATAAAGTGAGTCACATATGTTTTTTGTTTTGTTTTGTGTTTTGTTTTGTTTAATTTCCCAGTGCCAAGGAAAGTTAACTCATGCTATACTGAAAGTATTAAGTGTGCAGTAGCATTATATTTTTAAAATGTGTGCATACCTTACTTAAAAATGCCCCACTGCTCCTGGGTATGGTGGTGCACACATGTAATCCCAGCGATTTGAGAGGTCAAGATGGGAGGATCGCAAGTTTGAGTCCAGCTTCAGCAACTTAGTAAGACCCTGTCTCAAAATTAAAAAAATGAAAAGTGCTAGAGTACAGCTCAGTGGTGAAGCACCCCTAGGTTCAATCCTCACTACCAAAAGAAAAAAGAAAAAGAAAAACCACTAAAAATATGATTGATCATCTAAGTTGTTGGAAAAATGGCACCAGTAAACTTAATGCAAACTTGCTGTAAACCTTCAATTTGTAAGATAATATCTGTGAAGCACAATGAAGCAAAATACAATAAAACAAAATATGCGTTTTCACTGCTGTGACCAAAAGACTTGACAAGAACAATTTTTAAGAGGAAAATTTTATCTAGGGCTCATTGTTTCAGAGGTCTCAGTCGAGAGATGGCCAACTCCATAGCTCTGGGCCTAAGGTGAGGCAGAATATCATGGCGGAAAGGTGTGGAGGAGGAAAGCAGCTCAAAACATAGTATCCAAGAAGCAGAGAGAAGGCTGTGCTCATCAGGGACAAAATATATACCCAAAGGCACACCCTCAGTGACCTTCTTTCTCCAGCCATACCCTACCTGCCTTCAGTTACCACTCAGTTAATCCCTTTCAGTGGACTAATGCATCAGTTAAGTTTGGGCAGTCATAACCCAATCATTTCACCCCTGAACTTTCTTGCATCATCTCACACATGAACTTTTGGGGGACACCCCATATCTAAGCCATAACACCTATATACATAAGTATTGTTTGTCTCTTTCAGATTATTGTGCAAGTAAATTTGCAGCCATTGGTTTCGCTGAATCTATGTTTGTAGAAACATTTGCCCTAAAACAAAAAGGGATTAAGACTACAATTGTGTGCCCATTTTTTATAAAAACTGGAATGTTTGAAGGTTGTACTACTAGGTAAGTATGCCTTTTGAAGCCGGGCGCGGTGGCTCAAGCCTGTAATCCCAGCACTCAGGGAGGCTGAGACAGGA
>PVHX01008297.1:0-84157 GCA_004024805.1 Geosciurus inauris | reverse complement strand
AGGAAGGAAAGAAGGAAGGAAGGAAGGGGCAATACCTGGGTTATGTTACAGCCCAATCCTTTATGTCTTCTATCACACATGCCAAAGCCCTTCAAAAATGACAGCTAGGGTATTTGTTGTTGTTGTTATTGTTTTGTTGGTTGGTTTTGTTTCAGTGCTGGGGATTTGAACCCAGGGTCTCACTCATAATAAGCTTGCACAATACCTCCAAGCTTCACCTCCCCAGCCCCTAGAGCTCTTAACATTGTTTTTAGTAGGTCCTGACTACTAGAGACAACATTGCCTCTTTCAGAAGACATTCTTGTGACACATGAACATAGGTTAAAAAAAAATGGGTAAGGCATTGACTAGTATTGAGCTCTCACTGCTCCAGAATGGGCTGGCAATGCTAATGAAGAAAACTCCTAATTATCTGTAAAGTAAAAGCATTAAAAGAAATTCAGATTTAGATCCTAACACAACTGAAAACTTTCCTTCATCTTATGTTTGGACCAGGTGAAAATTTAAACTCTCGTATCTGGCAAGGGCAGCAGCTACATAAGAAGAAGGTGAACTTTTTAACTAAAAAGTAGAAGACGTAGTAAGAAAAGCAAGATGTTAATGTAGTCAGTCTGTATGGCCAGTAAAATAGTGAGCAGATTTTGCTCCAAACATTAGCTGTCACAGAACCCACTGTGGAGAAGCTGTGTGGGGCACTGGCCAGAGTGCACTTCTCTCCTGCTCCACCTAAGGACCATGAAGCATTCTCCGCCATGTCATTTGGTCCCCAATGTCCACTCTCCTAAGCTTTCTAATGCACCTCAATGCCACTGCCATTTGGCACCCCTAGGTAGACAAGAATCCGACATGCATGTTTCTACCCTCTGTGTCGGAAGCTTTCACATCATGGATGAAATGCTGGTGGCTGGCAAGTCTGCACCCTAGGCTCATTAGCATAAATTGAATGTCCTAATAACTACAGGTTTAGAATAAGTTTTAAAATCAAGTGCTGAGTTCTTAATCTTTCCTCATTTTTAAAATTGCTTGTACTATCTATCCTATGTCTTTAGGCCCAGATTTCCTATTTCTGCAAAAGAATTTCATTAGATTATAAGAGGGATTGTGTTGGGTAAAAAATTAATTTGGGGGAAAACTGTCATCTTAATGGTATTGATTCATCCTATCAATGAACATTGGGTAGTTTTCATTTTATTTAGATTTTCTTTAAATTTTTGTGCAGACATTTTAGAGTTTTCTTTACACAGATGTACTTGTGTTAAGTTTGTTTTTGCATATTATGAAGTTTTAAATAATATTGTGCATAAAAATATTGTGTGTCTGTGTGAGAGAGAGTTAGTTCACATGTGGAGCTGATTCATTTATCTTCCCTAAAATGACTCTTTATTTCTTTGACATATAATATTTATACATATTTATTAGACACAATGTGATTTGTGTGTGTGTGTGTGTGTGTGTGAGATGCTGAGGAACAGAGCCCAGGCTTCCTGGTACACACGTGCTAGGTGTGCAGGTTTTCATTTCACTACTGAGCTACATTCCCTACACCAAAGTGCTATTTCGATGCATATACTTCAGGTAATGATTGACTCATTGCAATTAATATATTTATTAGCCTAAACTGTATCATTTCTTTATGGTATGTACATTTAAAATCCTTTATTGTAATGATTTTGAGATATACAATGCATTAGTCTCAGCTGTATTCCACCAACTGTTCCACAGAAAACCAAAATCATTCCTCCTATTTAACTAGATAGCACTGGACCTGTTGACTAGCCTCACCACATTCTCTCTTCTGCCTTCCCTCCTTTGGTAAGTGTTATTCAGCTCTCCAAATTCTATGAGATCAACATTTTAATATTGCATGTATATGTGAGATCACCTGGTGTTCCTTTCTGTCACTGACTTAATGACATGATTGCAGGATCACATGGCAGATCTATTTGTGTGTCCTGGACTTCAAGTATTCTCTCTAGGTTTTCCAATTTGTTTCCTACAGTAGCGCAAAATAGTATCATTCGATCCTCTGTGTTTCTGTGGTATTGGTTGTTAAGTTTCCATTTTCATTATTGATTTTCTCTCTTTTTCTCAGTTTAAAGATTTGTCTGTTTTATTTATCTTTTTAAAAAGCAACTGTTTCTTTGATGTTTTGTATTTTTTGTTTAGTTTATTTCATTTCTTCCTGCTCTAAACTGTACTGCTTTTTTCCTTAGATCGATTTTGAGTTTAGTTTGCTCTTGTTTTTCTAGTTCTTCAGATATTATTGTAATTTTTTTTCAATTTCAATTTTTCTCTATTTCTGAAGTTCATATGTATTGCCACAAAGTTGGTGTATATTTCCTTCTTAGAACTGACTTTGCTGGATCCCATAAGTTTTAGTATGTTATATTGTTACTTTCATTTGCCTCAAGAAACTTTATAATTTTTCCAATGACACATTGGAAGTTCAGTAGCCTGTTATCTAATTTCCACGTATTTGTAAATTTTCCAGAACTCCTCTTCTTGTTATTTTCTAAATTCATTTCATGGTGTTCAGAAAAGATAATTGATATAATTTGATTTTTTAAAACATGTGGAGACTTTGTGGCCTATCACGTGATTTACCCTAGAGAATGCTTGTGTGGAGCTGAGAAGCGGGTATGCTGGGCAGCTCTCGGGTGGTGTGCCATCTGGTGTAGGAAGCAGTTTAAACGTGGCGTTTCTGGGTTGATCTTCTGTAGGATGGTCTGGCCATAGATGCAAAGGGGAAGTTGAAGTCCCCTACTGTTACCGCCTCAGTCTGTCTCTTTCTGGAGGTCTATTGGTTTTTTTTCTATATTTAGATGCTCGGATGTTGCATGCACATACATTTACAAAGTTTACATTGTGTGATCTATTGGCCCTTCTGCTATTTTATAATGGCCCTGTTTCTCTCTTTTTATAGTTTTTGACTGAACGTCTAGCTTCTCTGATTTCCGTACAGATGCTCCTGGCTCACATTTGTTTTCATTTGTCTAAAATATCTTTTCCGTCTGTTCACTTTCAGTCTGTCCTTACTGGAGAAGTGAGTCTTGTAGAGGCGACACACATAGTGGCTGATTTATTATCCACTTGACACTTGAGGCCTTTTAATAGGAATTGAATCTATTTCAGTAAAGGTAACTGTTGTCGGGTAGGAACTTACTATTAACACATCTTTGCTTGATTTCTACTTGTTTTGTAGACCCTTTGTACCTCTCTTCCTCTTTGTTGTCTTTGGTGGTTAAATTATTTTCTCTAGCAGCGTGTTTTGATTCTATGCTTTGAAATTTTAGTGTATCTATTATAGGTTTTTGCTTTGTGGTTACCATGGGGCTTACTAAAAATATCTTCTAGTTATAACAAGTTATTTTAAACAAATAACAATATTCAGTAAAAAGGAAACAAATAGGCTTTACACTTTAACTGACCCCTCATTATGAATTTTCATCTCAATTTTTATCTTTTTATATTACCTCTCCATGAGCATGTTTTGTGGTATTTATTATTTTCATTTGTTTTGTCCTTTAATCTTCCTATTTGAGATGTGAGTGGTTTATTTTTCACAATTATGATATTGGAGATTTTACAACTTTTGCCTAGTTGCTTACCCTGACCTGTAAATTATATATTTTTAGATGTTTGTGTGTCTCCATCAGGGTTCTTTAGGTTCCATTGTAAAAAGTCCCTTGAGCAATTCTTTAGAGATAGATCCAGTGTTTGTGAAATTCCTTAGCTTTTGTCTGAAAAAATACTTATCTTCTTTATTTCATGCAATATTCTTGATTGGCAATTTTTTTCTTCAAATCTTTGCATATGTCCTTCCAATCTTTCCTGAACTACTGGGTCTCTCTGGGGACTACTGCCGGTCACATTGGGACTGCTTGTTTTATAATTTGCAGTTCTTAGGAATTTTCTTTGTCTTTGACTTTTAGACAAAATAATCTAGCATAAAACCTATCTTTTAATAAAGTACTGAATATAACACAAATTCACATAGATGGACATTTTATTGATACAATAGGAGATGGGAAACCACAAAAAAAAATCCAATAACTGCTTTCCTTATTTATAAACTAGCATAATGAAAAATGTGTTTTGCTTAATTAAATTATGAGAATCAAGCTCTATGTGTATTTATAGGTGAAAGTGTTTGGTTAATTAAGACTTTATTGATCATATATACTGTACAGTTATCACTAATACCAGGTAAAGTGAAGCTTATCTTTATAAACTTACCTTTAGTTCTTAAATGTTAAGTCCCCAGTGATGCTTGAATTCAGTGTCACATAAAGTCAAGTTTACACATATGTCTACAAATGGTGAATATATTTAACCTAAATTCAAATCACAAAGGAGAAGCAATAAGAGAAATCTGTGAAGTACATACTGCAAAGTGTACAAATGCTTCTCTTCCACCCTTCAAACTCTAGTATGTCAAAAAATTTTAGGAAGAATTTTCTCTGTCTGGATTTTACACTTGTGTTTTAAACTTCATCATACAAATTGCATTTATGCCACTAAAATAAAATATTTTAGCTCTCAGATTTACTATATATTCCACACTTCATACTTAACTAACCTCCTTCTCCTCCATATTAGCATTTGGATATGAAAACACCAGTGCTTTACATCTCCCAAAATAAAGAACATAGATTAGAAGACTATTTTGTAAGGTGTCATAATTATGTTTTCTCTCAATGATTGCAAGTCTTCTTTCTACTACTTAATTAAATCCTAGACTGCAGCACTCAAAATGTTGTACTGAGTAAGACAACCTACCAGGGTGCAAATTCATATCTGCACCTTCCTTGGGGTATATTAATTACTTACTCAAAATCTCAATAAAATAATAACCTATAAGTTATGTAAGAAAGAAAAAAGAAATTCAGAATTGAGCAAGGCCAAGAGTCAGCCTCTGTCTTGGAGTATTCCCTGAATTGTTATCCTGACTAGAAATTGCTAAGATCATACAGCAAAATATTTTATTTTCAATCCTAAGGTGGCATAGCAAAATAAGAAACCACACTCTCATCAAACATCTGGATGGCCTGACTCCAACTTTCAAATGTTTTCTGTTTTTGAAATATTCCCTGTGTCCTACATTCATTTTCCATCCTCATGTTTCCCTTTCTACCAGGAGGAAAAAAATCACATTTGCATGCAGAATTACTACATGACATTCTCTACAATATATGTTTTTTCTAAATCTGATAATATTATTTCTGAAATATATGTAACTCTAAAAATTGTTCCTCAGAATACACAGATTTACCAGGTTTGTCTTTCTGATTTCTTAAGCCTTATATGTGGAGTGTGATCTCCTTTTTTAGTCTTGGTTTGGATGATGATAACTCAGCAACACTCTGTCGATCAAACAATAGCAAATTATGTTATGTATGTGAAAACTCGAGTGAATATTTAGGAAAACCATAGTCCTTTTGTTGATATGTTGTCATTTTTATTAGTTATTTTTAGTTATAGAATTCATTTTGACATAATTATAAAAGCATGGAATATAATTTGTTCTAAATCAGTCCCCAGAACTTTCCCTTTATCTTTCTTCTTTCTTCCTGTTTCCTTCCCTTGTCTACTCTACTTATCTTTCTGCTATTTACTAATAGTTGTGTTGTGTGTGTGTGTGTGTGTGTGTGTGTGTGTGTGTGTGTGTATGTGGTGGATGTGGTCCGTGTAAACTTAAGAACGCAACTTGGGAATAATGTTGTCCATTAGATGGCACTGTGTTCTTTATAATACATTATGCAATGTGATCAAAACAATTTTATGTAAAAATCTTGTTCAGTTTCTCTGTCAGATGAAAGATACAAACATAACTATTTTTAGTTTTCATAAATAAAAACCTTACAGGAAACATAAAAGAATGATGCATTTCTAATAAGCCTTTGCTCTGTTCTACCTAAGACAGTTATGGATTCAATATGTAGAATTGGAGTTACTATCACTAATCATCCTTAAATATATTGTTAAACAGAAAAAGACATAAGTTCTTAAATCAAAGAAGATATGTCACAAAACAGATAGGGAGCTTTAAATGTCAGTACATTATACACTTCCATTAGAAGCATTGTGGGTGGTATACATATTAAATGTAATTTAATATGTAATTAAATTAATATGTAATTAAATGTAATTTAATATGTAATTAAATTAATATGTAACATGTACATTTAACCTATATTAAATGTAATTTAAAAAATGATTATGAGAAAATTTGAAAACGTGTAATAATTTTTTTTTCACTTTTTTCTTTTTAGGAAACTACAATAATCTGATCATAGTCTATCTGATGATGCAGTGTTTGAATCTCTATGTTTGAGACCTACAGTTGTTTGTTGGTGTTTTGGTAATGAGATGTGGCCAGGACAGCTCACATGGCAGTACTGCAATGTGCAGAGAGGAAAAGACTAGAGGAGGAGCACTGTGATCTCCTGCATGATCACTTCATGGATTAATTGGAAAGATTACTGGTGGTGACTGTAGGCTGAACGATGTCGGTCACTGGAGGATTGCTCTTGGGGATTGTTTTGTCCCTGGCTCCTCATCAAATCTCTGTCTCCTGCTGCCTTGAGCAGAGTGGTTTTCCTCCTCCCTGCCCTTCTCCCAGGATGTTCTGCCTCACTCAGAGCAAGAGCAGTAGAGTCGACTGGCCGTGGATTGATCCTCTGAGACTGGGAGCCAAAATAAACTCTTCCTCCTCTAGGCTGTTCTTGTCAGGTATTATGGCCACAGAATGAAGAGATGATAAACAAAATGATTATAGACTCTGACCCAGATATAGGCATTTATTAAGGTTACTCTGCATATTCATAAATGAATATCCCATCTGACTTTTAAAAAAAGTACTTCTTTCTTTACTTCATAGTTTTGAAAATAATGATAATGTTTATTGCATTTCAGAATCATGTTTAGACATCTAAAATTTAAAAGTTAGAACTGGTTGTAGAAAATATTGATTGAATTTTCATTAAAACATTTTCCCAATGAGTTTTTGAGTGATGGCTGCATTTGGAATGAAGAGATTTAATTTAACATGTGCTTAAGCAAATACAAAAAGGCATGGTTGCTATAATTCTAAAATATTTTGTTTATTTTTTTCCCTTCCTAGCCCAGACCTCAGTATTATGATGGCTTTACAATGTATGTTTTTGCCACTTTGTTTGGTTTTCTATGAGTACTAGACTAACATTGAAGTGCATCTTCTAATTTTAGAGTAAAAGTATATGACAGTTGCTCAAAATCAAAATAACAATAGAATGTAATTTTCAGCATTATGTATTCTCACATAAAATTTTGGGATAATCTGAGAGCAAAATCATATGTACTTGTGTTTATAGTCATGTAACAAGTCAAAGTATCATTTATCCCTCAAGAAATGAAAACAAAAACAAAATTACTGCAGCATTTGGAGTTCATATTCCTTACATAACTCAAATCCCACATAGACCATAAAATATTAAAAGAAAAAGGCCATAAAATGTTGAAAGAAAAAAAATCATTGATCCTTGCAATGTAAATATAGCTATTCCACTAAGGACAAAAATAACCCATGGAAAATGTTAATACAAGTACTAAATAAAGTTCTGTATATATAGAATAAAGAAAAAGATGCTTTATTAAAGATTTAAAAGTAAAAAATATTAAATTATTCGAGACACTTGTAAATATAATAGTGTAAATAGAAGGATTTTAGTCAACATTTTTGCTGCTGTGACTAAAAGATCTGACTAGAAAAATTGTAGAGGAAGAAGAGTTTATCTGGCAGCTCATAGTTTCAGAGGTCTCAGTCCTTGGACAGCTGGCTCCATTCCTCGGGGATCAAGGCAAGGCTGAACATCAAGACAGAAGATGTGGTGGAGTGCAGCAGCTCACATAATGATCAGAAAACCAAGAGATATTCCACTCGCCAGATACAAGTATATACCCCCAAAACACACCCTCAATGCCTACCTCCTCCAGCTATACCCCACCTACCTTCAGTTACCACTCAATTATCTCATCTGGTGATTGATTGATAGACTGATTGAGTTATGGCTCTCATAACCCAATCATTTCTTCTCTGAACCTTCTTGCATTGTCTCACTTGTGAGATTTTGGAGGACATTTCACATCCAAACCATAACAAGGAGTGATGAGGGACTCCACAAACTCTTGTTAGGGAAGGGAGAAAAGAAAAAGAACAAAAGTCACTGTGGTCAGGTTATCATTTTAGTGGAGTAGACATGACCAGAGGAAAAGAGATATCATGGCAGAAAAAAGTGGGATTAGAATAATAAGTAACTATTCCTCCTATTGTGAGTACATGCATAGAAGACGAGCATTAATTGAATAGACATCGCATAGGATTACTTTCAAATAAACAAGGTGACATAGCGGAATTAATTATTACATTATTAAACATGAAAAAGAGAGGAACGTAAACATGACAATAATATGGGAAAATGTAGTGAAGTATAGCAATCACTACATTACACATACATAGGTAGATTTTCCCACACTAGTAATGCAAAACTAGCAGACATTTTCTTATAGAAAACATGCTTAAAGAAACGTTTGAAAACATAGGAAAAGACATATTAGACAAATATAAACAGAAAACGAAGACTGGAAAATATTAAAAGCATTTTTAGTTAAAAGAGGCTCTTTTTATTTTGATGGCATTTGAGATTCATCCTGGGACTTTGCATGTGGAGGTAAGTAAACATTCTTCCTTGGAGACACATTTCATTCCCATTTCCTTTTTCTTTTTCCTTTTGTACGAGGGATTGAACCTAGTGGTGCTGAACCACTTGGCCACATCCCCAGCCTTTTTTCTAATTTTAAAATTTTAAGACAGGGTCTCAGTAAGTTGCTTGGAAACTCAATAAATTGCTGAACTTAAACTTATGATTGTCCTACCTCAGCCTCCCTAGCCCATGGGATTATAGGTATATGCCACCATGCCCAGCCAGTCACTTTTACTTTTCATTTTGAGATAGGATCTCACTAGTTTGCCAAGCTGAGCTCGAACTTGCAATGCAATACTCCTGCCTCAGCATCCTAATTAGCCAGAATTACAGAGATGCACTATGATTGTCAAGCTTGGGCAAAAGGGCCATTTCTAATAAAAACACATGCACTTTCCTGCAGGTGCTTACATGGACATCCATGTTTAATGAAGTCCTTGTCACACAAAGAGAGATATTAAGTAGGCAATGCTACTGAAAATTTTCAAGTTGTAGATACAGGCATGCAGATCTAGATAATTCTAATAAAAACTCATGAAAATAATTAAAATTCATGATTCACTGTAAGAAATTAGAAAATAAATAAGATATTATAATAAAGTAATAAAAAGGTATTGATAGATTAAAGCATAGATCAATGAAAAATGATTAAGCAAATACATATTTTAAACTAAAAAGGAAAAACATATAGCAGTTTATCCTTTATGAAGACCATGGATGGCTAATTTTATGTATCCATTTGACAAGGCCATTATATGATGATATTTGAACAATCAGTATTCTAGACAATTGCATGGAGGTATATTTTTTGATGAAATTAACATTAAAATCAGGACACTATGAATAAAGCAGATTACCTAGATTCTTAAATATTGTAATGGAGACACATGGGACTACTCTGATGAAGCTGAGTACATTAAATCTCTAAATTCTGATGAATATTCTTTGCCATCAAAGTATTTCTTTTTGAAGAAATTAGCCTTCCATTAGCTGAAGAAATTCTAGTGGACTCCTCAGAGAAAGTGCCCTTGCAAAACACTGGTGACTCTTTCAGGATCTCTATTATTTATTTTTATTTATAGACCTCTAAACTCAAATATCATAAAACTACTAAAGTACAGTGTGATTTATTATGAATTATACTTCACTACAAACAAACTTTATTTTACTAACTCATGCAAAGATTTGTGGAACATGTTTGTAAACTATGTTAATATATGTGGGTTAATCATTAATGGAATAAAATTATCTTGCTGAGTTTATATGGACACTAAAGAGATGTTCTGTATTTAATGTGGGGCTCAGGGAGTTGGTTTGTTTTGTTGATTAAAAAGGTAGATCAAAATGTGGCCCACAATCAATGCACTTGAAATGTCAAAACCCTTTGTATACTATAAAGGAAGAGATTCAAAGGCTTACTGATATTGAGACACTAGATTTGATTTGTCATTTAAGACTGACCTACATTATAGAGATCTAGTGGGTGTAGTTTTTACTACACTTGTGAGCAATGCATTTGTAAGGGAATCCCTGGGATCCTTGAAGAGGTCTTTGATAACTCTTATATGAAGACTGTAACTTACAGTGAAATGCAGCCACTGGATTGGGGTATTTAAATTGAATGGGAGTAATAGGATCATAAGGCAGTCGGAGTCCAGCGATGGCACTCACATTCCAAAAGCTAAGTGGACTTGCTTAACCATAGCAGACTCTAGATTCAAAAGAGCAACTGTAATTGTTTGACTTGCATACACCTAATGGCCTTGCCTAGTCATCTTGGTGTTCCTAGAAGTAAAACAGACAGGAAGCCTACTAAAATTCTTCTTCGACTTGCATGTGCAGAGAAGTTCTAGATCAAGGGAACAAAAATCTAATTTCAATGATGAATGCAGAGAGTCATAATACTCATTCCATTCCTTTCTTGGGTCAATTTAAAGACCTGGAACCCTTTGAATGAAGAGGAGGACAGTTTTCCTTAAATATGTATCCCAGTATACTGACTAATTGCATACGGTTAGTCATAATTCCAGCTCTTTTTCTAAAGGGACCTGTGATGTTTTGGGAATTATTTCACAGTGGCTCTGCACTGACAGTAATTCCATAAGACCTGAAACTTCACTTTGGTTCACCAATTGGAGTGCTTGGAACCATTTTGTAATTATTTCTTCAGTTCCAAAATGTATAATTGGAATAGATGTGCTTAGTAGCTAGCAGGATTGCCAGAGTAGTTCCCTGAGCTGTGAGATGAAGGCTATTATGTGAGAAAGGCCATAAGAAAGCTATTAAAATTGCCTTTGCTTAGGAAAACAGTAAACTCAAAGCAATATTACATTCCTGGAGGGATTGCAGAGATTATGCTACCATTAAGAACTTGAAAAATACAGAGATTGTGATTTCCAACATATTCCATCAAATTTCCTCCTTGGCCTTAGCAGAAGACAGATGTATCTGGAAGAATGACAGTGTATTCCTCTAAGCTAAACCAGGTGGTGACTCCAATTGTTGCTGCTGTACCAGATGTGAGTTGAATGTCGGAGCAAATTAACACATCTCCTGGTATCTGCTTTATGGCTATCGATCTGGCAAATTACACTTTCTCTATGCCTGCTCATGAGACCCATGAGAAGTAGTCATCTTTCAGCTGTAAAGCCTATTAATATACCTTTAACTTTATATATCAAGGGTTTATCAACTCTCCAGCCCTCTATCATAATTTAGTTTGTAGGGATCTTGGTTTCCTTTCTTTTCTGCAGGATATCACATTGGGTCATTACACTGGTACACTGTGCTTATTGGATCTAACAAACATGAACTAGCAACAACTATAAAATTCATTGGTAAGACATTTGCAAGTCAGAAGAAAGTAAACAAACCTGACTAAAATTTAGAGACTCTCTGCTTTAGTGGGTGTTGGGATTGTTGAGATATCTTTTCTAAGATTAATTGTGTCATCCAGCACTTTCTAAAACCAAGAAAGAAGCATATTAACTACTGTATTTCCTTGGCTTTTGGAGGAAATATATTCCCATTTGGGTGCATTACTCTGACCCATTTACAGAGGTACCCAAAAATCTGCTAATTTTGAGTGGGAATGAGGATCAGAGAAGACTCTGTGACAAACCCAGGCTTCTGTGGGCTTTCTCACTTGGCCCATGATCCAAGGATGCTCGAAGTGGCATTAACATTGTTTGAAGTCATGGAATGCCATGAAGAGCCTTTGGCAGGGCCTCATTACAAGATCACAGAAAATATTGCCATGAACTCAGCCAGGATCAACCTGGTAACCTACTGTGAGCCTGTTGGAATGCCCCTGAGGTAGGCATAGAGATTATATGTAGTGAATTCAGGTTGAAGATGCAGGAGACAGTGCAGCGAGCTTTCTTTCTTAGGTGGTGGTGTGATTGACTAGTCAAAGAAGGCTGGAAAACTGAGCACACCCATGTGATTTCATGTGGGGACTGAGCCTTGGAAGGCCATAGTCAGGGGCAGTGTGTGGGACTTACTGTGCCCCCTACCTCCAAGGTGATTAACTGCCCCTTCTACAAGTGGAATTCTCAGGAGGCACCAAATGCCAACATTTCAGAATAAAGAAAAAATATCAAAAGCTGCAAGAGAAATGAGCCACACTATTTTTAAAGCAAAACCACTAGAATAACAGATTTCTCATCAGAAATTCTAAGGCCAGAATACCAAAACTAAAAATAAAAATCAGTAAATGGGCAAATGAACTGAAAAGACACTTCTCAAAGTACAAATGACTTCTTTAGTCATGAGAGAATGCAAGTCAAAATGACATCTCATCCCAGTCAGAATGGCTATTATGAAGAACACAAAAATGATAAATGCTGGTGTGGATATGGGGAAAAAGAACTGTTATACACAGTTGGTAGAGTGTACGTTAGTAGAGTTACTATGAAAATCAATATTGAGTTTCCTCAAAAAATAAAAATGGAACTACCATTAGGTTCAGCTGCACCACTCCTTGATCCACACTTGAATGGACAGAAGTCAGCATACTGTAGGGACACCTATGTGCCTGTGGTTACCATAACACCATTCACAACAGGTGAGTTAGGGAATCAGGCTAGGTGGCCATCAGTGAATGAATAGATGAAGAAAATGTATTATTGATTGTGTATAATTAAAATGCATTCATAAAATTTAAGTTAAAACGAATAATGAGCAGGTGCTATTTCTGTATGCCTCATTGAACAAATGTCACCCTGTTATGAAAAGGCCTGTTATTGCATATCATATGAAGTATACATGCAGTGGAGCATTATTCATCTACACAGAAGGATGAAATCACAATCACTTCTGAGAAAGTGGATGGAACTGGAGCTCACAATGTCAAGCAAAATAAACTAGACACAGAAAGGAAATTATCATGCTTTCCTACACTTGTGGAACTTGGCGTGGGGACCCAACATGAAAGTATCAAGGAGATTATAGGAGAAGATTAAGGGAAGGGGGAAAGAGAGGGCTAGATAGAGTACTGAGGGGTGTACATGATCAAAGCATGCTATTATATATAATTAAATGAACCACAAAAATTAAATTAAAACAAACAAGATAACAGATGTTTAGCTGTGTTTTGTGAGACAAATAACATCTTCTTGTTAAATGGCTTGTTATTACACATCTCATGAGGTAAGAAGAGGATCAAATTCTATAGGTTAACTCTACACATAGAGTCTAATATTATGTTTTATATTTGAAATTTGTTAAGATGAGGATCATGCCTGTAATCCCAGCACTTTGGGAGACTGAGACAAGAGAATCACGAGTTTAAAGCCAGCCTCAGCAAAGGCGAGGCACTAAGCAACTCAGTGAGACCCTGTCTCCAAATAAAACACAAAATAGGGCTGGGGATGTGGCTCAGTGGTCGAGTGACCCTGAGTTGAATCCTCAGTAACAAAAAAAACGAAAAAAAGAAAAGAAAAAAAGATAAGAATCACATGATGAATGTATAAATATTCTTTTTTTTTCTGTACTGTAGATTGAACCCAGAGCCCTGTGCACATTGGGCAAGCACACTACCACTGAACTGTATCCCTTACCTAGGTTCAGTATTCTTAATATAACAATTGTAAAAAAAAAATGGCTTTTAACTTACATAGTATGGAAAGGAGCAGGGGTTGGGGAGAAGAAGAAGAAGCAGATGCTGCTGTCATTGAGAGCATATACAGCCAGGAAAGAGAAAATATTTACTAACTCTATAGAAAATGTTTGCCAGCCCTGGTTGCAGAGTATGATATTTTTGAAGCATGTCAACATATCTGAAACATACACACTAATAACTGCATAGTTAACTATAAAGTTAATATAGGGATATAATTTTCAATATACTGTCATGTTTCTGGAAGGACACACCAAGTTCAACATCTCTTATTATCTGTAAGTTCTTTGTGTGACTCTAACCACAGCTTCATTTCTAATAATATGAAAGCTAATATAGAGGGATTCTTTTACCAAGCGTTGTTTAAAATGGGGTTATGTCATATAATTTTCTTAACTTTTTCTTTGTTATTGCTCCATAGACATATCTCCATTTTAATTAATAGATAAAATATATATTTAATATAAAGCACATTTAACTCATATGTTTTTCTCAAGCCTAATCTTATTAATAGCCACACAGCTCTATTTTTATGGTTTTCTAAACTTAAGCAATAGTGTAATTAAAAAACCACATACCTATATTTTTATTATTGCCTACATTATTCATATAGATAAGATAGGATAGATCCCTCAGAAGTAAATTTCTAGGTTATAGTGTATTTCTAATTTTAATTTTAATAGCCATTGCTCCATTATTTTCTGTGTAGAATGTAATGATTTGAATAATTCATATTTCCACCAGCAATGTGTGAAACTTTAAGTCTTTCCTTAAGAGGTATTTTTACTCTTTTTATCACTCTTTCTGATTTATAAATGTGGTTCTGTCTTATATTTTCACTTATATTAACATAAAATGGTCAATACAATCAAAACTATTTCAAGCAAATTTTGAGAATACACTTACTTAATCAAAGTAAGAATATTAAAAAAGTTTAAATGAACTAAATACATCCTTCTGTATGAAAAACACTAATAAAATCTCAAACCAGATAATATGGATATCATAATTAGAAAAAAATCCCTATTTACAGGAAGACAGATCAAGAAAGGAGGATCAATTAAAAATGAAGGGACTGAAAGGTAGATAGATGGATAGCTGGACAGGTAGGTAGAAACTGCATTAATAAGCAAATAAAAGGGTCAGGCATAGTGTGTTCAATAACCAAAAGTTATAATCAGAGGCAATGGTATTATACTTTGATATGTATATGTGCCACAAAGAAACACTGCACACATCTGGACATCTTCCTTAATCAGCACATTTCACAGAATCTATTTAGAAATGGAGAATAGAAAAATTGTTTTAGCTTAAATAAAAATCAGAGGAGTGTGTGTATACATATATGTACATATATATTTAGACATATACATAATATACTAGATGTGCACATATATATACATATATATAGATAGTGCCATATGTGTATAAAATTAGTAATTAAATGCACCAAAACTTCCAATGACTTCAGCTACACATCCATTATCCCTATAGCCATGTACTGCATGAAAATTTAACCCAACTTCCATATACTCCAAAAGAAAATTGATCCTAAACAGGACTCATGAAAAATTTCTGTCCATTGATGTGTGGGTGTAAGTTTGTTCAAGCACAATTTATTCCTGAAATGTGAAAATATATTATGTTTCTTTTTTCTTTGTAAAGATTCCCACCAATATTTAAAACATAAAATTTTGGCAATCATTTAAGGATAAACAAAAATAAAAAATATCAGTATAAAATATAGGAAGAATCTGAATCTTATATATAGGGGCTATTGAATCAACTCTTGGGCTGACCCTATTGAATTTGATGTTTTGAGGAATAATAAATTTCTTTGTTAACAAGGCTATGTTGAAATGGTAATTCATCATAATTGTTTGAACATCTATGAAGACAAATATTCCAACCATTCTGGTTACATTTGAATTTTTTGTTGTCTTTGTATAATATTTAAAACTTCTTGGATGAAGTATAAATCTAAGTGATTTACCCCACACAGTTTCTGAATACCAAAGCAACTGTGGAGAAATTTCCTAATTTGGAATCAATATTTAATAAAACATCCGTTTTTCTAACTTCAAGTTTTTATTTAAAGTATTAGTAACTTGCACAGTGGTCTATTGGCATATGTAAACCATGTCTCTTAAACAACAACTACAGATGTTAGCATCTGAAAAGCTAAAAGGATACCAAATAATTTATGCGTTTTTCTACATCTCATATAATTTCAATTTCTTAGAGGAAGTATCCATTCTATAAGTGTCATCATTTCAGTATGCAATAGCCAATTTTGATTCTGTTGCTTTCTATCTTCCTTATAGATCAAGTTCATTCTCTTTCTTATCATATATAGGTTTCATAAAATCTTGAACAAATTCTTTTGGTTCAGAATACAAGCCTTCCTATATATTATTCATTCTATATCAAGGGTAACATCATAGAATTTATTAAAATATGCATGTGTCATAAATTTATGGACAAGTAAGTCCAGCAGAGGTGGCAGGAACTTGACCTGAAATGTGTTTGTCAAAATCTGGCAGTGATTGGTCATGCATATTGTTTAATTTGTATAGTAGCCCCAAATACATGACACAATGTCTCGAATTTCAGACACCTAGAAGTTTGAATACTTGGCAGAAAGTATACTTAGAGAGTAGATCGCTCCTGGAATCAGGCTCTTACAAACAAAATAAGACAAAAATCTAAAACAATTTTCCTGTATTTTCAGGCAACCTGAATGAAAAAGTTTTTCCAAAAGGAAGCTGTTTTGGTTTAGATATGAAATGTGCCCCAAAACTGAGCTCTATATATGTGCTATGACTTGAAATGCGATTAAATAAACTAATAAAAAAATTAAAAAAAAACATCATGCTATACTATTCTAAAGGAAATTGGATACCCTCTATACATGTATGATTACATAAATGGAGTAACTGAACCATGTACAGCCAAAGGAATGAGAAGTTGTACTCCATTTGTGTACTATGTGTCAAAATACATTCTATTGCAAAATAAATAGATTAATAAAAAAAAAAAAAAGAACATGTGTGGGACAATACAAGAAAGTTTGGAGGTAAAATTATTGGGTTATGAGAACCTTAACCTTATCAGTGAGTTGATTCACTTGAATGTATTAACTGGGTGGTAACTGTAGGTAAGGTCACTGTGGCCATGGCTATGGGGTTTAAATTTTGTCACTGGTAAAGGAAGCAGTCTCTCTCTGCTTCTTTGTGCCAAGTCCTGACTGGCTTTCCTCCTCACACACTTCAGCCATGATATGCTGCCTCATCTCAGGCCCCCAGGAATGGAGTTGGCTGTCTGTGAACTGAGACCTATGAAACAATGAGCCACAATAAACTTCTTCCAGTGTGAAGTGGTCTTCTGAAGGTATCATGAAGACAAGCCAAAGAACTGTTGTATTAGATTCCCATCTGCCCTCTGCCCTTGTGGACTCTCCTTATAGACTCAAAATCCAAAGGGGCTAAGAAAGGGAAAACAGAGTAACACAATACCATAATCAAACAGCAGATTCCCAGTAAAAATGAGACTTCTATAATATCATTGAATAATCAAACAAATTGCAAAAAATAATTTATTCTTTTTCTAGAATATAAAGTAAATTCAGCAAATTTCAGCTTAACAAAAAATGATGGAAATTGGGGCCTTCCTCCCATCATGGAGTAAGGCCCCTGGTGATAATGGGGACTGTAACAAGAGTGCTGTGTCTACTGCGCAAGGACCTCTAAGGACTGACGGCAAATACTAGGGGCTAGGAAGAGGCACAGAGGGTCTTCCCCAAGGTCCTCGAGACACAATGGTCTGCTGACATCTTCATCTCAGACATCTGCTGATGGTCATAGAACAAAAGTGTTGGTTTAAGCCTCTCAGTTTGTGCTAATTTGTTATGTCAGCCCTGAGAATCTAATACAGTTAGAAGTGAAGGGAACAGGGACATTATTTATGGTTGTGCGGATATTTAGTTATATCTCATGTGGGAATAATTCCACAAAACAGTTGAATCATGTTGGAGTATTACCCGCAGGTTTCAGTCCCAATAGTTATTTGACACTGTAGATTCAGCTCCTATCAATGATGCTGGCATCCTTTTTTTTTTTTTTTTTTTTTTGGTTAAATCACTGCATTAGTTTTTTAAACCACTGGAGTCAGACGGAGATCTTTCATTAAAAGCATATGGAGTAAATACCCACGTAGGCCTTTATACATAGACACACACATCTACACACAAACACACGCACTTCCCCAGGGTCTCCCCTCAGGCACAATGAATCAAAATTTGACAGTGGCTTCTTTTCAAAACATAAGAGATATTTTGAAATGAGAGGTCACATGCAGTCTTTATTGATTATCTTCCATTAAAACACCTTCCTTTTGACAATAAACCATGGGTTGATTTTAAAATGTATTTTTCCACATTCTGTTAAGGTTCCACTTGTCTCAAAAACTTATTTAAGTCTTCCTTTCAGATGGTTGTATTGTCCATGAGATATTTTAGTGAAGTTCATAGTTGTATGCACATTATAGGTACATGCGCAGACAATGTAAGAAATTAACATTCAATAGAGCATGGGAATCGTTTAGGTCTTCCTGCAACACTTAAAATGTTTCTTGAAGTATATTTTTAAATTTTGATTTCATAGAAAATGTACTGATTGATTTGATTCATCCCTTTAGGGTCTTGAGTTGTTGGATTCACAGGAATCTCCCAAGTCAAAAACCTACTGTGTTCTCATCTTACCCTCATGCTCTATGTTTCACACATGCCTCACAATTTGTATGGTGGTCCCCACTAGCAGATTACTTGGACATGGCCTCAGAGTGGACTGTTTTTTCCCAACCATTTTAATCTGATGGTCACAGGATCTATATTTGGGAGACATCTTGTTCAGTCTCAATTACTTACAATTCTTATCTATGTTGAATCAAAACATTTTGCTTCTTCCTGCCTCCAGCAAAATTCCTACATCTACAGGTTGAACGAAGATGATTGCTAAGGTAGAGAATCATTGACTACAAGTCCTGTCTCCATCTAGAAAATGTCTTAGTTTTCAAACTGGGTGGTAATGAGATTTTCCTGTTTCTTGTGGACCAACAGTGATGATACTTAATTGTTTATAATTGTGATTTTCCCTAATTTGGGAAAAGAACTATTTGACACCTAGCAAATTATGTCATCTGCAGCCAGTGATCATTTTTAAGGATAATTAGTCCAATTTTGGCACAGAAATTCTTATTTCTTTGATGCTTACTCATAAGTAATCATATTTTTTCCTTTGTTCCTTTTAGCATGAGCAATAAAGGAACCTAAGATTCTCTTTCCTCATCCTTGTTTCTAAGTTGCTCCTGTCTGATCTACTCTGACTCTGCTTTAAGATGAAGAACGCCAGTATTCTTTACATATTGCCATTTGACCACTCAGCAATTTCCTACCTATCAGCTCTTCTTTGTGAGTTGTGTTTTCATCGCATTCTATTGGTGAGCAGGCCACCTCCTTGAGATCTACAATTTCATGCTCTACATAGTTTTAGAGCTAGAGATCAAGGACAGGAGCCGAGGAACAGAATGACGGATGTTTAGCTACATGAGCCGACAAGGGTGGCAGGAGGGTATTTGAGGTGGAGCAGGCTCGTGGGCACAAAAGGGAACCTGGACAGCAGAGGACATTAAGAACACAGTCTACTTCAAAGTCCAAAGGCTAGCCTGTCATGGCACACCTAAACTCCCAGAGACTCCAGAGACTGAGGCAGGAGTTCAAGGCCCGCCCCAGCAGCTTAGCAAGACCTAGCCTCAAAAACAATACATACATACATACTTACATACATATATAAAAGCAGGGACTGGGAATGTAGCTTAGAGACATGACACCCTTGGTTTTAATCACCAGCACCAGAAAATAAACAAAACTCAACCCTAAAATAGAAAGTAAATATATATCCTTCCTGAAACTATAATTCCTAGCTAAAAATAAGGAAGTATTCTGTTTAAAATAACGATGGCTAAAGATGATGAAAGAAACTATCTCATGTCTTAGAAACTTTGGGATTTATGATCATATTGGAAGAGGTTTTCAGAAGGGATATGGCTAGCCTGCATGGAAAAGAGGGTTCCAGGGCAGGACATCCCACACCTGCTTTGCTCAGAACTTTTAACCAGCGTCCATGATGGACAACCTGACCACCATCCCCCAACTGAAATGTAGTTATTGCTGGACATTTTCTCCCTTTATCTGGGCTATTTCTACATCACCAAAGCCCAAGGCCATCATTCTTAATGTAAAAGTACAAAAAGAAACATGATTTTGCTGAGAACTAACAGTGTTAGATGGAAAATCCTATGGATTTCTTAATTGAATATAAAAGTTTTGCCATTATCTATATGAAAATGCTTACCATATATGCCACAATTCAAAATCATTCAATGTTATCTAAATTTTATTGAATAGATTAGATTAATTTTGTAGTAGTATTTAATCAATATAAAATTTATACATGCCAAAATTATGATCAATAAGAAAACCAATATTAATGTTTAATTTTACAGTAATAATATATATTTTCAAAACCCTCTCTCTTGTGGTCTGATTCTGGTAATTACATATGAAAGTTAGTTTCAGTAAAATTTTTCTTCAGATTACATAGTGTGTTTGGAAAACTGTGTTTCACATTGAGCATTGTTTTAGTTAATGCCACAAAAAAAGAGGAAAGTGTTGTTCTTCTACTCATAATTAATAATTGAGAATGCTCTAAAGGATTTTAATTTTGTGAGTTAGAAGGCACGATATTAAAATGTTATTTGAAAGGTAATACCTAACATTTTAACTGTCACCAAACCAATTCTTAATTTTCCAGAGCATATTTAAAGAAGTGAACATTATAATTCTGATACTCAGTGCCTAATCTTCAAAGACGATGATAGGTGTAAGTATTTCACTTAAAACCAAATAGAACCTTATTTTTAGCTGCCTGAAATGCTACTTGTCCCTATTCACAAAGCAGCCCATATAATCACCCTCAGAACTTAATAATATTGTTCAAGTGAATAAAAATATAGGAAGCACAACTAAAGAGAGCCAAGTGAATACAATGGTGCACTTTACCATTGTAACTGGACAGGTAATTATTATTTCTCAGAATGCTATAGTCAAGCGATTTAATATGTAAAAATTAATTTTAGAAATCCTAATTAAAATAGATGGAATTGTTCTATCTTTAAGAATTGCCGAAAATACTTTTTGTAGAGTGTTTGTAGCATATTGTGTTTGGACTTGGTAGAACTTTCATTTGTTCATAAGAGGTACCTTTGTTTGGCTCTTTTGCAAGAAGTTTGAAATGCCTTTCTCAATGACTTAGCTGAATTTGTGATAGCTAAAATGGTACTAATGTTTGAAAATACTTTGAAAGTATTTTGAAAAGGACTTTAAAATATTTTATACTTTCCATTTTATACATCTCCAGTGCATATTTTTGAAGCATTCATAAAACAGCATGTGTTGTTGCCAATATGTATTACAGAAATACTTGTGTAACATATGTGAGGTATTTGGTCTTTCTTAATGTAATCATGATTAACTCATATTTTCTATTCCACAATAATGTTTATCTTTTATTGCCCTAATTCTAATATCAACTTAACAAACCAACTCTACATACACACACAAACTGCATACACATTCTATATACATACATATGCTGACACACAATACTTGATATAATATTTACATTGAGTGAAATAAACAAATTTGAAGTGTAATATTCAATTAGTTTTAAGAAATTCATGGACTGGGATCATAAGCAACTATCAAGAATCAGAAATCTTTATAGAGAAAGCACCCTTGGGGTTAAGTCAAAAACTTGCTCACCTAACTATATGGACAACTGTAATACACCAATAAAAATGTGGGTGAAAAAAACCTGTTCAGAAGATGCCAATACCTTCATTGTTTTGAACATTAGTTAGTTTTATTTATTCCAAAGGTTCTTATACCTATATTTATACAGTTTTTTTCCCATTTCACCTTTTTCTTTCATTTTGTTCTCCAGATTAATTTTTTCCCCTGTACTGGGAATTGAACCCAGGGTGTTTTACCACTGAGCCATGGTCCTCCCCCACCCAACCCTGTTTATATTTTGACTTTGAAACCGAGTCTCACTAAATCTCCCAGACTGACATCTTTCTGCCATTGAGTCCTGGTTAGCTAGGACTACAGGCATGTACCACTGTACTTGGTTTCCATATTCATTCTGCATAGAGTCCTTGTGTGTATCAATATTTAATACTCATATCTGCTGAGTAATATTCCTGATATGTATTTGGTATATGCTTATTATTGATTCACAGTTGATGGACATTTTAGTTGTTATATTTTATATGTTATGAAAAAAATTCCTATGTATGTACTTGAAGATTCATTTTCTTGGAAATTATGTTTTATTTTATCAAACAAGTTGAAAGTTCCATGCACATCTGAACATACATATGTCTTGAAGTGGTTGGTAATGACTCAGGAGTGACTGGAATTCATTCTCTGCATCTCTCTCTCTCTTTCTCCTTTTCATAGTCTATTCCTGAAATTCCAGTCCTTCAAAGCCCTAGACATTGACTTTGACCTACTTACCATTGTGAAACAGCTATACTTGGTTTGTGTGTACCCTTTTTTTCTGCAAGAAGTCCAGAATGTGCATATAGGAAGAAAAATTGCTAGTTTGACTTCATGTGTTGATGTTGACACAGGAGTTTCAGTAATGAAATACCTGAAATCATGTTAGAAAACCCAAAAGTATATCAAATTTTATTATTGTATGGATAGATAGTATGTGTATTAGTAAATAATTTCTTGCCGACTTTTAAATGAAATTTATATTTCATTGAAATGAAATGGATTATAAATGACATATAAGTTCTCTTAGCAATGAAATATATGTTCTTATAAATTAAATGTTATTAGAAATGAAATATATGTTCTCTACATTGAATTGGGTCTTTTCCAGTTGCATTATTTTAGAGAGTGGATTATAAGCTCATGGGATATATTCTGTGTCTCTTCAGAAGTTTCAAATATGCTTAGACATTTTGGCTCCAACTTCCCTTCATTTCCTGTCTTTTCCATGAGAACAGCACTTAGCAAATGACTATTTCAACACAGAAATGAGAAGACATGTTAAATGGTCTAATGTAACCTTTGGAAGAGGGATATATTAGGAATCTCATGAAGAGATATATTAGAAACTAATTTGGTTTCATTCAGTGATGGGTAGAAATGGAGCAGAAAATGGAGATCTAGAAATGACTTAGAAGGTATGAGAAGTGTGAGGAATAACAGCACTTTGAATACATCTATTCATAGGAGCTTTTGGGTTTTTTTAGTTTTTATTTCACATTCTCAAAAAATAAAATCAAGCAAGATTCTAGAGGGACAAAAGGAATAGAACAGATATATACATATGTATGTGTATGTATGTGTGTATGTATATGTGTATATATATACATGCACACATATATATACATGTATATATATACACATATATATACACACACATACACATATATGTATATATGTGTGTGATAATATATATATGATAATTTGAAAAAAATGATAGTAGTAATGACTGTAACATAAACATCAAAAATTTATAAGCTGATGCTGTCATGCAAGTAATTGAATAATTAAATGAAAGAGAAAACAAAGATTTTATATAGTAAAATTTCAGTTAATAGATGGATAAATAACTAAGCAAATAAAAGTTGCAAGTCATCAACTCATTTTTTTCAGGCAGGAATTGACAGCTGCTAAAATTTCATATCCACAAATGAGGAACATGATATTTTCATGATCTGTAATTATTTCCCCACAAGACACTGATAATCACAAAGGCAAAAATAGTGATGTTATAGTGGAGAGACCTGTCAGACATTACCTTTACAAAGTGATCACATTAGTCAGGAACATCAATATTATGTCTCTCCAGATGTGAGATATGTACCAAAGAGGTCACAACATTTCTGTATACTTGCAAAATTACATTACTTAAGCTTTATCATAAGGATTGATTAGACCAACCCAAACTGAGGGACATTATACAAAACTCATGACCAATGAAATCTTGATTTAAAAAAGGGTTAAATAAATAGTCTACATAAACGTAGTAGAAGAAAAACAACAGCTAAAATCAATGCACAAACAGTGGACACTGGACACTTGTGTGCAATTAAAAATTTTGAGTAGTTATTAATAATATCATCACGATGATTTTTCTATTTTGATAAGTATGTTATGGTTGTGGAAAATGGCCTCCTTTAGGCAAGTCACATCAAGGATATGTGAGAATTCTTTGTATCTTTTTTTGCAAACTATTTGTAAGTCTAAAATTCTTTCCAAGTAAAAGGCTAAAAAATTAAATAAAACAAAAAGTAATGCCTGTCTTCCATGAAATAATGTTTGGCTTTGATGGTCATGAACATGGAGATACATGGAAGTTTTCTCTGTTGGTTTGTTTTCAGAATTAGAGAAAAAATGCATATAAATGGCCCTTATCAATTTATTTATGATTACTAGTTTTAATCAGGCATTTCTCCATAGCATATCTGACTGTACTTTGGTACCTGCTATCCAGTCTCTAGGTTTTTCCTCTTCCCTACCCTCTCTGGCAGTAAAGGGGAGAGACTACTCACAAAGCAAAGACTTGGTACTCTTTGGTTGGTGGCAGTAAGTCATTTCACCTTAAATTTCCTAGATGACATAGGTTAGTTGGAAATACTTCAGTATCATCAATCTCCTGCATAGCTAGTGTCTTTTCTTACAAAATTAGATTCTATATGACACTCTTATAATAGTAGATGCACATATATTTTTGGATGACACAATAGCTTCGAAAACTAGAAACCATTAAGACAGATGTTGGTGGTTCTTCGCTGTATGGCACTGGCAATATTAATGATCCCTATTGGAAGGTGTGTTTTCTTCTCAGATGTTTCTGCCCTGCATGTGTTCTCACGTGCATGAGGAAACTTACTCTAAGTCCTGATCATCTGACTCTGTTGTCCTCACTTTCCCTCTAACTTCACACGTGTATCCTCCCATCATGCCTACATGTCACCAGCCTTCTTTCACTTCCAAATAGTCTAATTTTGTGGTTTCATGTTGAAGTGTTTTGGAGCAAAATATCACTCAGATATGCTCTCTACTCTGTTTTAATTCTAAAAATAAATAAATAAATATGTCTTCTTGTGTAATATCACTATAATTTCTGGTGGAAACTGTAGAGTGAGAAAAAGTTTAAATTTAAATTTAATTTTAATTTTAATTTTTAATTTCTGTTTTGGAAATTAAAACAGACAATGCAGAAAATGACTTCCCAGGGAGAACCCGTTTATGTGATGCTTTGCTCTAATTTTAATGTGTTACTCCTGAGGATCCTGATTTTGATTTTTTGCTTATGTTCTGGACCCTGATGTGGCAAACACCTGCAGAAGGACAGAAAATTCTCCATTTTTACCCAAAAAATTAAATATTCTTCCTCTAGCCTAGGCTAGAGGCTGATTCCTGCAGCTGCCTCCTGTTTGGTTTATACCAAGGAGAATCATTTCCTGCTTCCAAGGAAAATTTCAGTCTTCACTTCCATTGGGGTCCTATCAGTGTGTGTCGTGGGCTCTTTCTGAGATGTACACCGCTTGATTTCAGAGCATGAACCACCCCAAAGAACAGTCACAGGTAGATGGAGAAAGGAAGCAGAGAAGCTAAGAGCTCATGGAGGGGAACAGGACGTTTTATAGAGATTGACACAAAAAACAAAACATACTTGTTTTTCATCTGGACATTTTAATACCCATTTTCTATATTCCTTTTTTTCTATTTCTCTCTCAGTTAATTTTTCCTTATTATGTACTTTTGTAGCAATTTCTTGATAACTTTTTTGCAGCAGTTTAAATGATTTCCTTGATTTGTTCACTCTTCAGTATGTACACGCTGTCTCCCTCATTCTGTTCTAACTGCTTGATGATATATTTCAAATAATCCAGTGCACTCTTTATTCATTGACTTGGATCAGTGTTTTCTGACTAGGTCAAACACATGTATCTTCCCCCTCTTTTGCATCTTCTTCTCAATATGCTATCACGATTATGGCCAACAAATAAAACAAGTTAAGGAAAAGTAACAAGTTATCAGAATCTCATGAAACAATATACAATTGAGAAGAGAGTAAAAGGTAGCAAAATAATTTTTAAAAAAAGAAAAAGAATTGAAAAAAATTCATAAGGAATTAAGTCATGTAGGGGAAAATATTGCGCATCAAGGTAGATGTATTGAGCGTTCCAAAGGTACCCAGCTTCTGCCTACTGCTTTCTGTCCTACCTTGTGTATAGACCTCTGAGCACGTATGTGAAAGGAGGGAGGCTTCAGGATAAGTAAGACTGAGGCAGGGAAGGAGAACTAGCTAACACAGTAACTTAACATTAGTCACCAAAGTTAGGAACACTAATTTTATCCTCACATATGCTTACAAACTTGACTTTATGTGTAAAAATAAAATTATATGTATGACCTATAATCTTTAATTGAATAGAAACACACAATAAGTTCTCCGCAACAGATATGTCAGCCTTCTGACTAAAACTTTTTTTACCTCAATGTTGGACAGTGAGTTAATGCCCATAAATGCAACTCAATGTGATACTTGGAGAGGCTGAATACAGGCAATCTCCCCAAATTCAACAACATATAAGAAAGCTCAAGAGGGAAGTATAATGGTGATAGTGCTATAATAACATTAACAGAATATTTCTTGACTTCGAGTTCTGAAAACTATGTTAAAATCACAAGTTACAATTTTTTTTCTTCCTGTTACTAAATAGTAGAAATCAGATTTAAAATTCACAAAATTACTAATGGCTAATCAAGGATCAGTAAGGATTGTAATAATTCATACAATTATTAGTCACTCTGGGATCATTGTAGTCCTCTGTGCTCCAATGCTTTGAGATACTTCAACATTTGAGGCTAATCTGTTGTGTTGTCACATTTTACCTGAATAAAATATAAATTGTGAAGAGTCTTCTGAGACTTTACTATTTCTTGAAAATAAATAATTTAGATGAAGTTTGATATCTCTTGAATGGAATGTACAATCACAGAAATTCTTTGTTAATGGCATTTATAGCAGTTACGATTATTCTACTTATATTTTGATATGATTCCTCAGTAGGTCAATAAACTACTATATTCTTTTAGGTTAGTGAAAGTAAACCAAACAGCAGTTTATTTTTTAAATCATGTTGACCTATAGCTAAGACATAAAATTTAGTACCAAAGATTAGTTTTGCAGAGATAAGAGAACATTGCTGCTATGAGTTGAAGATTATTTGTCCTCATGAATTAAGGCATTTTATGCTAATGCTATTAAAATGAAATTTGACCCCAAGTATGATATTTAGAGGTGGGGTCCTTTGCACAGTGATTAAATTGGGGCAAAGCCATTGGGATGGAGCGCACATGATTAACTCCTACCGGTTTTATTAAGAGGGATATGTCAAGACCAGACATGCATATGTAGACATATGCTCCCTTTCTTTGGACGTGTCATGCCATCTGCAGCCTCAGGACTCTGCCAGAAAACAGGTTGCCATCAGATCTGAGGCCATGCCTGGGCTGTGCTTTTGAACTGCCCAAACTGGGATCTCAATGAACTTTTTTTCTTCATACAGTCAGCCTGCCTCAAGTATTTCATTATAGCAAGGAAATGCTGACAAATTAAAAGATACTCTGCTTAGTAATCAAATTTTTATCATACATCAGTCTACTATAATTAATCAAGTTCCAAAATTAATGTTTCATATTTCCTTCAGGTAGCAGATTGTTTTTCCTTGGAAAATTATTTGTGAAAAGCAACTGGATAGTTGAGTAAAATCTCCAAATCTAACAATAACAAATTCTTGAGAGAATATAGAGCAAGAGGAGTTCTCATTCACTGAATATAGAAATAATAATAATTAAATAACAGAACTTTGAAGTGCAGATGGGAAATTTTTTTATAAATTTAAACACAGATTTGCCATAAAGTTTAGAAATGAGACTCTACTGTGTTTATATTCCCACTTTGAAAACTTGTCAACCCAAGAAACAGTTAGCTGTTCATAGAACCTTTCTTTTATCCATCATTTCTAGAATTAAAAGCAAATAGAAGACATTTAATAAGTGAATGGATAATCAAACTTTGATTTTGTACACACATACACAAAATGAACTAATATTCATTGATAAAAAAGAGTACATTATTAACTCATTCACTGGATGAATTGTAAATACAGTTCTTCAAGGTGAAAATAGCCAGTTACTGGGAAAAAATGCACTAATTTATTAGGTATAATAAATTTCTAAAAAAAAAGCTAAATTATATAAATAGAAAACATATCAGTGTCTTCCAGGGACTTGAGGATAGTTTCAGTATAAAGGAGGAAACTGACATTTTAAGGTGGCAGAATAATTCTATGTGGCAATAGTGTTGTAGATCTGGTACCTTATCTTATACACATATGAGTATTAATATTAATGTCATAGACACACATCAGTAGCCATAGCACCTTACATCAAAGTGTGTGGACTTTAATGAAAGCAAATCTCAAATCAGCAAAGGGATCAGGGGACACCAGGATGGAATTCAGACCATGGAAAAGAAACACAGGTGTTTTATAAATGCATGGTGGATTTCACTGAAGGAGGCAAGTCAAAACAGGAATTAACCTAAGTAATTCTGAAAACTGTGTTGCCTGGTCATTTTGGGCTGTCATAACAAAATACTGTACCAAAAGCTTAGAAAACAGAAATTGTTTTCTTATAGTTCTGGAGTTTGGAAGTCCAAGATCAAGGTGCCATCATGCTGGGGTTATGGTGAGGGCTCTTTCCTTCACCATGTGGAAGAGAGGAAACAACCTAATATCACTTCTTAGGACACTAATCTCATGATGGGTCAGCCCTACATCCCATCTGACCCTAATTACCTCCCAAAAGGCACCATTTCCAAATACCATCCAACTGGGAGTCAGGGCTTCAACAATATGAATTTGAGGACATACAATTTAGCCCACTGCAAAAGGTTTTACTGAAAATTGTAAAGTTAAGACAAAAATCACTCTAAATGTTGAACTCTGTTAAAAGTCATTTCTCCTGGGTATGTAGATTAACCATTCTGAAACTCCTTTGATTACCTACTGGGATTAAACAAGAAGTATATTGTTGGTAGATGATGAGTGTTAAATTTCTCATTATTAATCAAGAAGGCTACAAATAAACAAAGGGAGAAAAGATGAGAATGAAACTGTGACATTAGATTAGAGTTGAAACTGTTTAGCTTAATATAGATACACGTAGGTAGATACAGAAATAAGCATCCATATGTGTGCATTTATGAGTTAAAGCACACACACATATTTCCAGGATATCTACTGAATGTAATTATTTGTAAACAATGACACATTAATAGTAATGAACAAACCCACCATCTGTTTTTTGTTTTCTTATATCATTCAACAATAAGAAGCTGATTGGATGATTGGTGCAGGAATACTATAGAAGTGCCTTGAGAATTGTGCAGCACCAAAAAGTGGGTAAGTACTCAAAATAAACAAAGAAATAGGATATGTAAAAGAGACATATGAGTCAACTAAGAGTTCTCAGTAGCTGGTTGGGACAGTTTAAGCAACAAATGAAATAATGCAGTAGTGGATTTTAAAACAAAGAAAATATTTAGGCAGGTGTACATGCCACTGAATGCCAAGTAGTTTACATAGATTCTCTCTCCTCCAGAAGGTAGAAATTAACTTATCCTCCCCATTTCATACTGGCCACACCAGATGATTTGCTTCCAAATGACAGAGTATGGAATTAAGAGGGAAGGGAAAGGAAGCAAATTTACAGAGGATAAATGTTGCAAAATAACCCTCATTTAGGAATTAAGGTTGACTTTGTGATCCAGCTATGTCTATAGCACGCATCATGATATTATTTGATAAAATAAGTGCTTCTGTGTTATCATTGCCCCAAATCAACAACCACATTATAGCTATAAGAAAAACAAACCAAATATAGGAACATTTCACATATGATATCCTCAAAGCTATCACGCTCATTAAAACAAGGAAAGTCTGAGCAACTGGCACAGTGTCAAAAAGCCTAAGTAGATATAGGGACTAAATCCAATATGTGGTATCTTGATTAGAATTCTGGGAAAGTAAGGGCAATTTTGGAAAATCCATGAAAGCTGAGAAAGATCTGGAGCCAAGTTAACAGTTGTGTGCTAGAATTGACTTCCCAGTTGTGGCAGTGCACATGGTCATGCAAGATACTAGCAGTGCAAGGGGCACTAGGGGAAGGATATATGGAAATCCTCTGTGTAGTTGTGCAATGTTTTTGAAAATCTCTAAGTAGTCTACGTTAAACACGTAATTAAAGAATAGAGAGATTGGTAAATTCTCCACAGTGCATAATCTGTGCATAAATAATTTATACAATGTGCACACATGCATATATTAGCTGCACTTATTAGTAATTTTCATTAAAAATCCTATAAATAAAATATTCCCGGCTCCATTTGAGTACTTTATACAGTTGACATTTCTATGTGCACTTTGATAATTGCCACATAGGCTTTTTGAATACATCTTACATAAATGCATATAGAAGTGTGTGTGCGTACATGCGCACTTTAGACTTTATGCAGCTGTTTTACACATTGGAAGACAGAGGTACAGCAAGATTAAGTGACTGCTCTAAGGACTAAGAATCATTAAGAAACCATTGGTGATGTGCTGATTTTCACACTGATGAGTGACATCACCAATGTCAAGTCTTGAAAGCGGTTGAGATACATTGGGATGATTCAACTGGTTCATTTTTTAACATGAAAACTCTTAGCAGGCTTATTTATTACCCAGACACTATCTCTTTCTATATATGTATACTTTATTTATTTATGCATGTACTTGGTAAAAAATAATTGTATCTTTTTATTGTTAATTTAATACATTCCATATAGGAATGGTTATACCATTCTAAGTGTTATACTTTTATTCTTCTATAATTTACTAAAATTAATGACAGTGTAATTAACTCACTTTTATAAATTGTATCTATGTGGAAAGCGTGAATGTTAAAGTATAGCACTTTATTGTTAAACACCTTCAATAGTGAATAAAATAGGCTTTTCTCAGTTTGGTTGAAATATGTCATTCTTCTGATTCTAATTTCATTTACTTAAAATTGAAACTATATACCTTCAATTTTGTTTTATATTTTTCTTTTAAAAGGAAATTTTCTTTCTGGTTAAAACTTTTCTGGCTGTACAAAAAATTTAATTAGTTATTTAGTATATTCACTTCCCAAAGACCTTTGCAGAAGTATTTATTATTATAGATAATATATACATAATATATATATGTATATATTATGCAGCATAATATATTAGCAGCAGTGTGAGAAGTCCTAGTTGAATATATTCTCCAATAATTAGTCTATATCTACTAGTAGCTTCCCAAATTATTAAACTTTGAATTCTAGGGTGACTTGAAGCTGAAACGAGCACTGTATTATATTTGGCTGTGAGAGAGATTCACAAAGCACTTACTGTGTGCTAAGCACCATCCCATCTGCTTGATTAAGTAAAATCTCCTCTATTTCTCACAGGCACCCTATGAAGAAGTGGTTAATGTTCCAAGTTTCATGTAAGAAAACTGAGGTCTGGACAATTTACACATTCATAGTTACATTGCAAGCCAGTAACAGATCTAAGACTAAAAGAGTTAGAGTAACCAGAGTTTGTCCTTAATCACAGGGGCATACATGGCTCTCAACCATAACTCTCTGTTGAATTTCTTAAAGACTGACAGTTGGTAAATTTTAGACCTTTTTTATCAATGAAGCTAACAAAATATGAAATGTATTGCAAAAGTCACGCATCTACAAAATGACTGAATCATCATATTTTACCAGTTCCAGGCCCTGAGCAGCCTGTCCTGTTGCCTCTCCTTGAGTATTACCCAAGCCACTCCAGGGTCCTCCAGTTATGAGTATGTTAATGCTGGAGGATCCTCTAAGCAGTGAGTTTTGTAAGAGCAATATGCAAAGTTTCCTTGACTTTGTAGGTTCAAGCATCTGATGCAATCAATTCTTTACATGAAGACAAAATAATAAGTATAACTGTATCCGTAAAAGATAAGGTGATGTAAAATGACAAATACCGTACAGGAATATTTGTGATTACTCTCAAGTGAAACACATTTTAAACCTTATACAAATTATCATTTGAGACATCTAAAGAAAAATGTAAAATAGCAACATATTACACTTAATATTATTTTTACTTAATCGACAGTAAATACTTGTTACACTGGTTTATTTAGAGAATAATGCGAAGGAGAAGAGTCTGTACATGTTCAGTAATGACACAATATTTTTTTCCAAATATTTTAAATTCTCAGTTAGTTGCATGTATACATGAAGAACCCATGAATATAGAGAGCAGATTGTACATAGTAATTCCCAAGAGACTTAAGCAAACAGTTCTAAAAACATAAAGGGTTTACTCTCAAACAAGCAAATAGGAAATGCATACATCAATGTTATCTCTCTCTCTCTCTTTTTTTTTTTTTGGTACAGGGAATTGAACCCAGAGGCACTTAACCACTGAGCCACATCTCCAGCCCCTTTTTATATTTTATTTAGAGACAGGGTCTCGCTGAGTTGCTTAGGGCCTCTCTGAGTTGCTTATGGCCTCTCTAAGTTGCTGAGGCTGGCTGTGAACTCAAAATCCTCTTGCCTCAGACACCCGAGACAATGGTATTATAGGCATGCATGACCACATACAGGTGTTATCTCTATTTTTATATAGAAAAATGCTAGAGAATCCACTATTAAAACTAATAAATACAAGCCAGGTGTGATGGCACAAGCCTGTAATCTAGCACTTAGGGAGGCTGAGACAGGAGAATTGTGAGTTCACAGCCAGTCTCAGCAACGATGAGGCGCTAAGCAACTCAGTGAGACCCTGTCTCTACATAAAACACAAAAAAGGGCTGGGGATGTGGCTCAGTGGTCAAGTGCCTCTGAGTTCAATGTTCAGTACCAAAAAAAAACTAATAAATACATTTAATAATGTTGCAGAATTTAAGAACAATGCACATAAACTAATTATACTTCTATACATTTGCAACGGATTTTTTGAAAATAAAATTAAGAGAACAATTTTAGTTTAATCACTTGAAAATAACAAAGTAGGATTCTTTTTAAAGAAACACACTACTTTTACTCTGAAAAATATAAAACTTAAGGAAATCAATAAGTATCTAAATAATAAGAGTTAAAAGACTATTCATGGTTTATGTATCAGAAATCTTAGTGCTGTTAAGATGATCATAATTCGCAAATTGATATAGAGACCTGGCACAAAGACCTGGCTCAATTTTTTGTGCATAAATTAACCAAGTAACTCTAATGTTAATGTAGAAATCAAAAGAACACAAAATGGAAAATAAAAGAAGACAAAAAAGAGAATTGGTTGGTTTTGTTTTCTGACATCAAAATAAATACCCAGCTACAAAAACTATGGTAGTCTAGTATTGAAACAAGGACAGACACATAGATTAATGGAAAAACCTTCAGAGTCCACAGATAAGCACTAACCTTTATGATCAATTGAGATTTAAAATAATTTGAAGATAATTCAGTGGGTAAAGAGGAGCAACTAGATACCATATATAATAAAATTGAACATGTACAACAAGTTGGCAATATATGCAAAAGTGTACTTAAATTGGATAATATTTATAAATGTAAGAACTAAAGATATAAAACTCAAAGGAAATCAATAATAAATGTTTGAGAACTCAAGTTAAGAAATGATTCCCTAAATATGATGTCAGAGCCTCTTAAGTGAAAAGTTGTGCTCCATTTGTGTACAATGAAAAGAAGTGCATTCTGCTCTTATATATAACTAATTAGAACAAATACAAAAAATTTCAAAAAGTCTATTAAATATAGTAGGAAATGTGTAAGTTAGATTTTCTCAAATTTTAAAACAATTTAAGTGCTCTAAAGAAAAACAACAGACTATAATTGAAAGACTTGGAGAAAAAAAAACGAAAATCACTAATCAGATAAGGGTTTTGTATCTAGAATATATAAACAACTGTTACTACTCAAGGATAAGCCAATTCTGTTTAGAATATAAACAACATATTTAATAGTTTTTTAAAAAATATTTACAATTGGACCAAAAAAGCTCTTAAAAAGATGTTCAATAATATTAGTCTAAAAAGATGTTCAATAATATTAGTCTTAAAGTAAGTAAATCAAAACCAATTGTCTATCAACAGAAGAATCAACAAAACTTAAATGGATTTTATACGTGAAAAATATGGATGATATATCCAAAATATTATTTTGCTAAGGTAGGGATAATTATAAGATCATAAAAATTAAAGAAAGCTACTAGCATATATTATGATTGACATTTATATGAAAGATTCAGATTAAGAAATTCTGTAATAAAAGTAGATGAATCATTATCTAGGTCTTTTCGTAAGTCAGAAGGAGTGAAGAGCAGACGAGGAGTACTAGCCAAAGAACATAAGTATCCTTTGGGGTGTCAAAATGCACTAAAATTAGGACTGATAGAAAGTGTAGCACACTCTAACTATACCCCACACCATTGAATTGTTCATGTTAGAATAAATTTTATGGTGCGTAATTTGTATCTCAGTAAGATCTAAAATAATTATAGATTCATAATCCTTTGCTTTGATTTTCTCTTTCATTTTTATTTTCTTTCATAGAGTTGTTCCAGCATACTGGTAGTCAATTTACCTCATGTCTAAGAGGCGAGCATTATGGAATCAATGCCTTTTATTGGCAGGTAATATTTGAATACATTTAATGCAGTGTGTAATGATCAAACCAAGGTAATTTGCATGTCCATTATTTCAAACATTAACATTTCTGTGTGCTGTGAACATTGCAGCTCTTCCCTGCTAGTAGACTTGAAATATACAGTAAATTGTTGAAAAATATGGTTAGCTTATGGTCCTATGGAACATTAGAACTATTCCCCCATCTCCGTGTATTCTATTTCCTATTGTCTAATCTCTCTGTCCCCCATACTCTTCTAGCCTTTGGTCAATGGCGATATGGATAAAAAATGTGGCATATGTACAGAATAAAATATTATTCATCCATAATAAGGAGATAGGATACTGTCATTTATAACAACATAAATGAACCTGGAGGATATTAGATTAAGTGAAATATGCCAGGCATAGAACAACAAATCCTGCATTTTCACTCATTTGTGTAATCTAAAAATGTTGGTCACATAGACGTAGAGTAGAATCCTATGCCTGTAACGCTATTAAGTGAAGAAGAGGTCATGGCGGAACTCAAGTGCTTTCCTACTAATACATCTCTCTTCTCTGTACTTTATGTCTAACCATGTCACCGGATCTGCAGCACTCAGCACTTTTATTTAATTATAGGAAAAGAGATTTTCTCCTGCTATATGTTCCATTCTGAATTTTAATGTAATACAGGAATGCCATTTTTTATTTTTATTCTGTATCTGCACTAATGGAAGCCTTTTAGTATTTCACTAGTCAATTAGTTTTTCTCTATGTATAACTCTAAGAATCTGAAAAGGAACCTTGTTAGCTGTTCTTTGTAAACTTAGATTCTTATTTTTACCTGATGCCATTCTTTACTGTACAGATTCTCCTCAAAGACAATTCTGTAGAATGTCAGGAAGCATTTGGGGTGTCATAACTGGGATGTGCCACTGGCATCTACTAGAGAGAGGCCAAGGATGTACATCCTACAATACACAGGACAGACTGAGGACAAAAAATTATCTGACACATACACACACGACATAGTTTTTGGTTATTTACAGGCAAATAGGAGTTGTGTTGTAAATAGTATTTTGCATGTTTACATTCTACAACATCTTCTGGAAGTAGGTCTGTATGGTAACCTATAGAGGTTACTTCATCCTTATAAAGACTGCATAATACTCGTGATGCTAATGGTCTACTTGACTGAAATTTCCCTTATTTGACATTACACATTTTGAATGAATGATATATATATATATATATATATATATATATATATATATATATATATATATATCACATAAAAATAAGCCACTATTACACACACACACACACACACACATACACACAAGCCACTATTATATACACACACACATATATAGTGGCTTATTTTTATGTGATTAATATTTAAGATTAAATTTCAGTGGTTGAAGCATATATAATATTTTCCAGTTTAATAAATAGTGATACCTTTATAAACATCTGCAAAATTAGCATTTCAACAGTCTTTTTATATTTGCCATTCATTTGAAAGAATATCAATGTGAAGTGCCTATCATGATTGCCTAATACTTTCAAAAATTTAAAAGAGTTTTGTTCGTGTTTTCCTTTATTACATTTAACCATTTCTCTATCATCTTCTATATAAGTGACTCATATTGGAATTTTCATTATTGGAATTCTATGGGCTACATTTTGTGTGCATGCATACACACAACTACACACATATAATAAAGTCTACTGCTAGGCTAATGTTAAATACTGTCCAAGATTTTCTCATGATAACTATGTTGCTTAATTCTTTTGCAACACATTTTCTGAATCATCTGGAATTTATGTTCTATCACTTTACTGGAGCTTAACAGAATTATGAATATGATGGTTGTTTACTCTAAAAGTATCTGTCCTGATATGACACTTTTCTCTCTTCCTTATTAGTGACCTTTCTTCCTTGAAACCACTAGGAGAAAAGGCTACAACTCTAAACCTTAGGTTTTATTGTTTTGTTGTTATTACTCTTCTCTTAAATCACCATTAAACTTTAATATTTTAATAAATAGTATGATTTTAAAGTGAAGATATTTCTTTCTTAAGTAGGAGCTGGTCTGTAAGACCATAAGATTATAAGTAGTCTAGTAAATAATTCTAAATGTTAATTTTATTTTATATAATAAGACAGAGAGGAAAATTGTAAATATATGCACATTTTAATAATTCTTATGAAAATATAAAGTACAGCCTTGCCTTCATTATTCTGCTAGTTGAAAATTTCATTTAAAAACTGTGTCTATAATGCTAGTGTATTTCAGTACAGAGAAGAAGATGGGAAGAGACCTCTAAATCTAAAACAAAGGACAATGCATTCCATAATACTTATCTGATTATAAGCTGATTATATTTCCTCCATGCCACATAGAGACTGAGGGAACATAAGAAAGTGTCCTGAGTATCAATTTCCCCATTATCTCTAATGAAATTAAATAATGCATGAGGGACTACAAATTGTAATGATAAATATGCATTAAAATTCTTAACAATGCAAAGAATAAGTTGATTTTTTATTCATTTACTACCAATAATTTGCTGATTTTAAAAGTTAAATTACCCAGATGATTGTGTGGTGGGCCTCAGTGCTGAAAAATGTGTGTTCTCTCTTAGAAGGGTAATTTCTCTACTGTTAAACTATGACCTATTTTTCATCAAATGTTTGATTAAAAAAAAAAAGGGGTTCCACAAAATTAAGCCAAAACAAGCAAGAGAAATTCAAATAAGCTAAAAGACGAAAAAACAACGCTTCTGAAGGCACACTGAATCTATGCATTTAGAAAACATTATGATTTGGGAAGATTACTTTTTTTCTTACTGTGATTAATCCCTTATGATTATGGTATTGGCCAGTGGTTTTTATTTTCTAGATTTATCATTGCTGTAATCCACATATTAAAATTGATAAGATATTAACAGTTTTCCTTATTACTTCTGAACCTGTTTTAACAATATACCTTCAAAATAAAATACTTAGGAAGAAATAAAAATGTAATGGCAATTTTTGTACCTCAATAGTCCTTAAGCCTCAAAGCTAAATTCAGAGTTAAATTGCTTATGATACTGTGATAACCTATATATGGCTAGCTACCAACCTTTATTACAATAAGATGCACAAAATAAAATTTATAACACTAAATATATTTCGAAGCTGAATTTCAGAGAATGTTAAATAGCTTAGAAAATAAAGCAACACTTACACTTGACAATCTTTCTGCTCAAATAACATTTGGACTGAGTTTCAACTAAATCAATTTTAAAAACAAACAAAAACAGAATACACTTGTCAGTCCTGTCCTGTGCTTCACATGTGTGCCTAACCGGCATAATCCTCAAGTGTGACTGCAAATCAGAATAGTGTGGACCCTGAAGCCAGGTATTAATGAGGTTTGAATAGCCTCACTTGCCAAGAGCGATCTTGTGGAATAATGCTTGTTTTTCTTAAGCTTCAGGTTTATCACCTATAAAAGCAAAATGATCACAGTAAATGCCCCATGGAATTTGGAGGAAACTTAATGAGATATTCCCTGCAAATGTCTTAATATAGTGCCTGTCTCATACAACATGTTCACTAAACACTAGCCATTACCTTCATTATCACTTCTATTCCCTGATTTGTTACCCCAATGAAACAATTCTTTTTGTTGTATTTTGTTCCTCTGCTGAAAGTATACATTAAAAAAAAAACATTATTCGAGGTTGAAATTGGAGAGATGAGATTCTGAGATTCACATACATAGGGGAGAAAAGGAAAGACAAAGAGGGAGAGAATAGATAATACACCAAATTGGCAAGTAGTATAGTAGATGGTGGATATTCTGTGGGAATCCAGATGTTTTAGAGCTCAATGGAAAGTCAAATAAGGAGTAGTCTTATGCAGGGGCTAGAATCTTAATAGTAAGATATTACAAATATAGATAGGTTTAAATTGGTAGAGCAGAAAACAGAGGACAATTCAGTCTGATAAATGGTGGAATTGGAGAAATGATTCTTGAGCAAACAGACACTAAGAATAATGTTACTAGATTAATTTGACAGAAAGTGTATGATTTTCACAATGAATGCAGGGAGGTAAGGGAGCAGTGCTTGCTCATGAGTAAGTGGGAGGGAGTCAGGCATCTACGGGGCCAAGGTTTCCAATGAAGAGTTCCCATGCTGGGCTAGAAAACTGTGATGTTTAAAATGAGCCAGAGCAGGAGACTAGTGACCCATATTCCAGAAGTAGAGTCAGAGGTAAACAGCAGGGTGAGGCTAACCAAGGAGTTAGTGGGCAAATACCAGACAGTGTCAGAAATATTATTATGTTCACAGTAATTTTAATAGCATGGGTGTTTAAACCACAAAATGCTGACAAGTGAAAACACTAAAACTATAATTTCAGAAATACCATCAGCATTTAATAATCAGAATTAATAAACTTTATTTATAATTGTAAAGTCTCTTGAATCAACTTTATAGTAACATAGATATTAAATACATTGTAATTTTAGTTGCATTTCTCCTTTCAATGTTTGGCCTTAAAGAAATTTTGATAAAGATGCTAAAAGTTGTACACATTTCTACATGTGCTAAGTCATAAGAAGAGTGTGTACTTAATACACAATAAATTCTGAAATGTTATTTATTAATAATATATTTTCAGTTCTCAATATTTGACATTAATTGAAGTGTACTTTTTCTATAACTGGATGCTTATAGTCTCTACCTACTAATTAAATTATATTTTTAAAATGTGATTATTTGAGGAAATGTCCTCATTTTCCCACGTTACATAGTTTTTTGAAAAATTAAAAAAATATTAATTTAAGAAAAGTTAAGGCACAAAATAGATTCATAAAAAATGGGAAAGGAATACAAAAATTAACAGAAAAGGAACTATATTTATTAATCCAAAATATGGATTATGTGAAAAGAGCATATGCTTACTTTGAGAAGGACAATTTATATTTAATAAAGGAACATGAAATTAAGAGACAATGCCAAACAGAAATCCATAGATGTGAAACACATTAAAAGAGTATATTTCACAGGATAGCTCTTAGAACAACAATAATCTCATCAAAATTATTTTTCCCACCTGCTGGATTGCCTGACCTAGATCACAATTTGAAAGATGGATGAGGTAAATCTCATATTATTATATGAGATATATATATATATATTATATTATGTCTGTATAATATTATAGACATTAAATATTGTCAAGAATTATTTCTCTCAAGCCACTGTGCTTAGAATGGGTGTTTTTCCTACCATAAAGTCTTTTTCTAAAGAACTTGTCAGTATAAAGCCCTTGGTCTGATCTCACTGGCTTCCAGAAGAGGTTCCTCTTCTCCTGAGTGCTGGAGATACTCTGTCTCACTTATTTGAGACTATTATTACAGTAAAAAGTACCTCTCTGTTCTGCATTATTCAGTTTTTGCTTTCAAGTAGATCATCCTCATTAGAATATAAACACATGATGATCTCTCCATATTAAAAACAAATAAACTCTTCCTTAAATTCTCATCTCCCTATTAGCTAATAACACATTTCAGTATCCCTTGGTGGGAGGGGGTGGATCTTTCATGGTTTATCTTTTTACTTCATGTGTCATATTTCTCTCTCTCTCTCTCTCTCTCTTTCAAACAATGCCATCAGTAATGATTCATTACTGTCTAATATCATTGGAGCCTGCCCCTTGGCCATACCAAACACAATTTTCAGCTATTTTATTTCACAACTCATTGAATAGATCTATCATAAGGTGATGCTAATACCTATGACAAACACAGGTGCATGTCTGAAATCATATTTTATTTATCTGCATGTTCTTATGAGCCGTACCTTAGACACTTCCCCTTTTTACTCTTTTCTGCAGTGGGGTAAATTGGTATTGGGTACCAGCAGGATGCCAAAGGGTGCAATGAGATCACAAAAACTGTTAAGGAGAATGGCTTCTGAATAAGACACCAGCCAAAAAGTTGAGCTTGATAGTCTTGTGTAAAATGGAGGACCCAGTTTCAGTTGTAAAATGAAGAGTGACATTATGTTAACAATAGCTGTATCTCACATACATGGATGTAGATCTGTGCTTGGTCAATCAGATGTTCCTTTCAAGGATTTTAAATACCATTTGAGTGACTACGGGCCAAATTATGTTCCTCTCAAATTCATACCTTGAAGTTCTAACTCTTAGTATTCCAAAACATTACTGTTGGGGTGATGGTGTCATTTGGTGGATCCTAATCCTTTGTGACTAGTTTTCTTATAGATGAGGAATATTGAACACAACTGTAGAAGGAGAAAGCATGCTGAAATCCTAGTCTCAGACTTTAGTCTCCATAATTATAAGAAAATACATTTTATTGTTTCAGGCACTCAGTATGTGATAGCTTGTTAGGGGAGCCCTAGAAAATGGACACAGTGACCAAAGACAGTGACCAGGGGTAGTCTATGTCCCAGGACTCTGACATTAAAGGAAAGCAACTGAAATATGAAAGTTCATTTAGCAGAAAATGTGATTATATAAAATAAAAGCATATTGAATATTTCCCAGCTTCCAATATTATATAGAAATGGAAGGTTAACATTTAACTGCAGTTTTATTACACACAAATTTTTAAGCCTTATCTAGAATTTCTTTCCCTTGTTTCCTCTCTGGAGATAAAAATTAGCCTCTAGAGTCTGTCTTGTTTCTCTTGAATGCCTCCATCATTCAGACTCACCAGAATAAAAAAAAAAAGTTCTGGTAACACAACCACCATTGGTACATCTCGCTCTTTCCCAGCCCTTTGTTCTGCACCCTCCCTTCACTCTTTATCACAAGTGAGTGTTGGGTCAGAGAGGACAAATCTCTGCATGAAAGTAGAAGAGGAAAGAGCATAATGCAAATAAGCAAATATATTTTAAAAGGCAAAAGATGTTAGTTGTGTGATAGGTTAGAGATAAGGGAACAAACCCCATTATCAGACCTCTACCCTTTAATGAGCATCTGCCATACTAGGTACTGTGCAGACACGTTGCACAGTCCACACAACACTCCTGTAAATGTCTGTTTTGAAGATTAAGAAATTGAATCTTTTGCAGTGACAGATCCAGATTTATTCTTAATTCTCGCTATCTCCCCAAACTGCAATCTTTCTACCATGCCACAAGTAACCTTTATGTGCTAATGAGTTTTGAAATTCACCCTGAAGTTAGAGAAAGATTTTAAGTATTGTAATGATGTGATAAGATTTGTAGGTTTATATGAATGAAATACAGCCAAGCAGAAGAAATATAAAGACTTGAGGGAAGAAGAACATAATTAGAGAAAGATTTATAATTCCTAAGAAGAAGAAAGTAATCTTCCTTGATGTTGGCCTCAGCCAGAATTAGCCCATAAAAGTGTATCTTCCAAGACATCACTTCAGTGTCAGTAGGCCATGGTTAGAGACACCGAGACCATGATTGTAAATGTCTGTGTGAGTACATGGGATCCAGCCTGTTTCTAAAAGGAGCTGCTTTCTGCATATGACAACTAACAAAGGATTAGTCTTTCTGCTAACTAGTTCTACCAACCAGACATGTTTATTTATTTTTCTCTTATAATTATTCTATTTCTTTCCTTTCAGAAAATTTCAAACATGATTTTTATATTATAATGTAGAATTGTTCCTCATCAAGATCTACAAATACAATTAAAATTTCATTGCAGATTACATAGAATTTATACCATTGTAATATTTATGACACTAACTGACAGGCAAATTTATAGTATTTGTTCAGAAAGCTTTGAATTTATATACTGTGTACTTAATGTCTTCTAATGTGATGATCCTATGGTAACATTTCAAAATATGGAATAAAATTGAACTAGAAATAGCCAGTTAAAGAAGATATCTTTTAGTTTTGAAAGTAGCAAAAGAATAATCTTTTTAAAATACTAAAATCTTTAAGTAAAGATATTACTGAGTGAGAATAAAAAGGAAATTTGTTTTACTTTTATTTAGAGAATCAGAATTAAAGATATTAGTGACAATAAATTTTAAAAGATAATTTTCTTGGTTTTAATGATGTTTTCAGTATAAAATTCAGACAAAATCTTCTGGAATTCTTAAGTGTTTATGTGTCCAAACTTTTTCATTCTAGTATTTTATTGACCAGAAATGAACAGTCAGAATTTTGTAAAAAGTGTTGTCCAACAGAGTAAGAGTAACAATATTAAGTAAGGAAGTTTGCCCTAAAATGATTTAAAAAAAAGTCAGTTTTTCTATTCAAATGAAGCATATGTTTCATAAGAACCGCTTGTTTGTATTTCTGAATCCTCCTTAACCTCTCTCCAAATTTAGACATAGCAATTTATCTTCTAATGATCCTTTATAGGTTAAAAATAAGTTGTGATGTAACTTTTATCCCATTTTCTCTATTTAATACTGAAAACAAACTTATCTGCAAAGCATATTTGTTTTAATGTTTTTTCCAGATTTTACCATTGCAATGCCAGTTTTTCTCCTCTTTCTCTTCAATCCAGGAATTTCACATTAAACAAACAAACAAACAAAATCCCCAGCCACAGCTAAATTCCTTCAAGAGCCAACCTTTGTAATACCTGTCACCCTAAACGTTTCCATGGTTGAATAACATTTTCCGTATCTGGCCCTCATCATATATAAGCAATGTGAAGCATTTTGAATGAATGGGAGTTTGTTATGGTGTTGAGAGGTCCCCCGTTAACTTGGAGTTGTACCAGAGCTACCCAAGGGAGGTGAGGTGCATGTGCATGGGTGTGTACAGCATGCACACCCTGGGACGCTTTCACTGGTTGACATCTAAGACCTTGATATAGGACCTGCACCAGAGTGTTCCTCTCATGGAACCTAATTGGTGCTGGAGGATACCCTTGTGATATTTGTCCAAGCTATGACATCTATGCCTTCCTGGCCATCTCTCTGGGAATAGTTGGAGCCAGGTTTGGTGTCCTTCCTGGTGTTCCAGAAAAATCCAAATTGGGATAGGTGCTGGTTGTGTAGATAGTGGAAACAAATTCAGTACACCTCGGTGGCAGGAAGCAAGTTCAAAGATTTGTAAACAGATCTTTGGCAAGAATCGTGTAATGAGTCAGGAGACTGTCCTCTGTCCCCAGTCTTGAGAGACAGAGATGCAGAGGCAGAGAGATGCTATGTTGGTTAGTATAATATATTGGGAAATAAGCTGAGGGACACTTTAAGCTCATAAGCCAATGCCTGAATGTCTCTTTCAAGGAAGTGAGAAAGTGTGGAGGCCAGTTTTCTAAGTGAGAGAAAGGCCTCTAAGTTTTATTTCTGGTCTCTAGGTTTGAGCCATTTGCATGTGGGATAGAAGTGGAGACTGGCAAGGGGGGCTGGGTCTTGCTTCTGGTATGCGAATGTTAAACTTGTTTTCAAAACTGCTGCCGAGATAACAGAATTGTAAGAACTCATGTCATACAGGGCCTGAATTAAAGTCATAGCCCACCCTTTCCGAATTTGGAAAAATTAAAATAAAAATATAAAAACTATTTTCAATATCCTTGGAAATGAATTATTGTCTCTCTGAGTTGTGGCAAAGTGTAAATAACCTGAGTGAAGACAGTTTGTTAATTATAGCAGACTATAAAAATGTTCAAAGTTACTACTGTATTGATTTTGGATTTGTGGTTTTATTTTTCATATTTAAATTTATTCCACTTTTTTTTTTAATTTATGGGTTCTTTTTCTTGAAGACCAAATGAAGTCTGCTAGGACATTTACAAAAGCTGAATCATAAACTCACCTCAAGGGAACCTTCCCACCATCATTCATCATTTCAGCAGGGGCTTGAGGGCATTGGAAGGGAGAGAAGGTTTGCAGAAAGAAAGAGGAAAAACTGTGAGAGTCTCTGACTGGCAAGCATGTTACTGAGCCTGGATTTTGGAAGTAGAGAGTCATTCTAACCAGCACTATGCTGCATCTGGCAGCTTTTGGTTGGCTACAAGGGGCAAGTGACTAGTTTGTGGGCATTTCAGAGGAAAGATTGTTGAAGTTACGAATGGAGCATTTTCTTTTGTCTCTGTTGTCTGGAGCAACTAGGAGTCAATGCAGTGCTTTTCTGCTGTCCAATGCCATGCTCGTAAGTGTCTTCATACAGAGTGAGGGTGGTTGTTAATGCAGTTTCTCACGGACAACATCAGAACTAGAGCAGAGCCTTCCTCGATATTAGACTTCCAGCTGGTAACTGCTAATCATCTACTCATCCTGGGTCCCTTTTTAATCATCCTTAAGGCTTTCTGCTCTAGGCTAACAGATAATTCTTTTTACCTTTCTACAATGGCTCCTCTTCTTCTGCCAAAGTTCTATTATTTGAACCTTGCTCCTGATACATAAATCTTTTAAAAGTTTAGGTTTTGTTTATCATGTATCAATAGATTTCTCCTCCTTATCCTCAGCTATTACATTTGAGAAAAGAAATCCTGATTATTTAATATAACTGCATTAGGATGGGGGTTAGTTATACCCATCCAACAAATCTACAATTGCATGTGTAGTAAAGTGTTTAGAAACACACAGCCTAATGTCCAACACTGAGTTTCCTGAATCGTCTTGGTAACTGCTATTCTTGACTCTCTGGAACGTGGAACCTGTGAAGCTTATTTTAAATATTACAATCTGCAATATACCATAATGACACCAATCTTCCCACTGGTACTTAGATTTATGGTTTCTTTGTGTAGAATTTATAGTACACAAAGTACACTTCAACCCCTTGTCTAGTCACTGTTTTCCAGAATCTTTTACTTCAGAATAAAAAATGATACTACTCCATAGAACATGTGCTTGGTATAATACAATTAGCCTTAGGTGTTCTACAATACCATATAAAGTTCACACAGTCTGTAGTATATATGACAAACAAGAGACTTTACCCAACTCCATAATGACTAAAGATGAATGTTCCAAACCACAAATGAACTAAGTTGGTGAAAGATCTTTGCACAATTTTACAACTGCTAGTTCTCAGACTTACATTTATTGTTGTAGCTATTTTATATTTTCCTGTGGGACTTCTATATTTTAGTGTAGCGATGACTAACCTTTATTGTGAGGACTAAGAAATCAATTCCAAAGTCCATTGTGTTTATAGTCCTGCCTGCACATGCAGTGAGCGTTCTTTCTCTTGTTGGGTTAGAAGTTCCTTCATGGAGACAGCCCCCATTGGCTTTCCAGAGGCAATATTGCACTCTGCTGTCACCATCGCAGGTGGGACACCAGCCTCAAGTGCTCTTCAAGGAGACAGATGGCTCCTCAAGTTCCAGGCTGAGTGTGGCATCGTCCCACCACTCTTATTCCTTTCTGCAGAGAGTTTTACAGTCAATGCTTTTCCAAATAAATCTACTGTTATGACTTCTGTTTTGTTTTTGATATAGGGGAAATTTTCTAAATAGATTTTGGCTAATTATGATGATATTTTTAACAGTAACCTCTTTTCTCTTTTGAAAAGTGCGTCTGCTTTCTTCAAGCCTTGCCTAAAAGTGAAATGAGAAAGCTTCCAATTTTCATGTTTTAGTTGTGAAAATATAAATGTGGGGAAAGGATTATAATTTCGATGGAGATCGAAAGTCAAAAATAAAGAAACATTCTTGATTTTAAAAAAACAAACTCAAACAAAAAAAATTCAAAATATTTGTAGAGAAATAATCAATATTTAAGGATTATCAAGTTTTAATATTCTACTAATATGAATACCTTCCAAAATTCATAAAAATGAGAAATAATTTTTCAAATAAATATTTTTTATTAAAAATTCCATAACTTATCATGTAAAGCAGAGAAAATAGGCCTTTCCAACGCTAGAAGAAATAAATGTGAAAAAAAATAAAAGCCAGAAAAATAACTTATAATATTGATGAAAGAGAAATAACAATCACATAAATAATTGCAATTATATATACATATATACACACATATGTACACACACACATATATGAATGCATATGCACATGTGCATGTTTATGTGGGCATGATTAATCAGAATCTTAGTCTATTATGTGGCAAAATAGTAAGTGATATTAAAATTAAAAAATATAAATGCTATCTTTGTTACTTTAGCTTCTGACATAACAATTCACTAGGATACAAATAATATGTAAGTAACTAACATTAAATTGTCAACTAATCATTAATAAAAATATTTAATTTGCTAAATCAAATCTTGAAATTAAGCATTTAAATAATTGAATTAATAGCTAAAAGAAAAATATTTCCATACTCTTCAAACCACAAAAAACTTTGAATTTCCCTACAAATTTCATGACAGCTATGTAAATTTCCCCTTATTTTTCAATAAAGAGAAAACTTGAACAGTATTTTCCATCTCATCAAAAATAGTATTTTGGAGAGAACCCCATTTTTTTTATTACTTCATGTAGAGAAATATAATTCTTAGAGACTCATTATTTTATCAGAATTCTTTTACATTCTGTTAGTACACTCACAGAAATTTACCCTAGTTGTTTCATAGAGTGTTAGTTTGATTTCAATTGACTCTAGATTTCTATCATACTACTAAGGTAATTTTAAATAGAAAATTTCTTGGATACTGTCCACTAGTAATATTAATCATCTAGATCAAAAAATGAATTGAAAATTATGTTGAAAGCTGATACGCATTTGATTACCAGTAGTCATCGTACATAACAAAACTGATTCAAAATGGTTTATGAGCCTGTCTCAGCATAAAACTAAAGGGTGACTTTAGGCATTTTGTTTATTTTCCACTTTTCAAAACCTGAAAATAATAAGAGATTATCTAAAAAATCTGGTAAAGTGATGTATCACCTGAGAGCAAGGAAGGGTGACAGAATAAGTAACTGCCAGAGATGGGCAGTGTGTGAACAGAGGAATATCATTAGTCTGAATTTGGGAGGAAGTCAAATATTCATGTGGGAGTGATAAAATCTTATAAAAGTTTTAAGGATAATAACTGACAAGTAAAATATTTATAATGCAGTATTGTCATATGTAAAATTAAATACATGAATAGAATATGATTTCTGGATAGAAATGTTGATTTTTAATTAAACATACATCATAAAAAGCTTTAGAATAGGCAATTACTGTATTTATTTGATTCTAAAATAAACAGTTTTAATAGCCATAAAGTAAGAAGGAAATACATGAGTAATCATACCTTTAGGAGTTAAATTTCAGGGTATTTTTATGTTTCCTCATCTTACCGATTTTCCTGAGATATTTGAGACATGTGGCTAATCTAAAATATGAGCTATATAATTTTGAAATATCAGTTTTTATGAAGTGAAACACTGATTGTTTAACATGCAAGTTTGATAGAGAACTCATGGTAGATGTTTCTATGCACAGAACAATTCCTTAGAGCTATGATATATGTTGTGCAAAACTTCACTGCAAGAAACTGGCTAAACTGGATCTGATAGATTCAAAGAATGTGCTTTTATTATTATCACTATGCTTATTATTATTGTTGGTGGATACTTAATTTTTGGAAGAGTTTCCAGTTTAGAGCAAAATTGGAAGGACAGAGACATTTCCATAACCACTTGTATTAGTCAGCTTTGCACTCCTGTGACCAAAATACACAACACCAACAACTTAGAGGAGGAAAATTTTATTTTGGCTCATGTTTTCAGAGGTCTTAGTCCATAGACACCTGGCTCCACTGCTCTAGACCCAAGATGAAACAACACATCATGAAGGGTGGGTGTGTTGGAGAGGAGCTGCTCCCCTTATAGCTTTCTCAAGAAAGCCGAAAGAGTAAGAGGGGAAGGGCGTAGCCCCCAGTGACCCACCTTCTTCAGCCAAGCCCCACCAGCCTATAGTTACTTCCCAGCCCATGCAAGGTAGGATGGACTGATTGAGTTATAGATCCCACAATCCAATATTTTCATTTGAATATTTGTGCATTGATACAGCAGCTTTGGGGGGGACAGCTCATATCCAAATTTTCACATATACTTGGAATCATGTAGTATGTAGCCTTTCCTGATTGAATTGTTCATTTATTAATTTGTACTTAAGCTTCTTACATGTCTTTTCATGTCTTGATAGCTCACTTATTTTTAGCATGGTATTATATTCTATTATTTGTACATGTCATGGTTTAGCCATTGATATCAATCCCATTAAGTCCTAGAAATTTCAATTGAAATGCTTTCAGATTATTTTGTGGATATCAACAAATTGATTATATAATTTATATACCCTACCAAAAGACTGAGAATAGCCAATAAATTATTGAAAGATATGAACAATCTCAGAGGTAAAAGAAGCTACCTGATTTCAGAGCATGAAGATATGGTATGGAAACAATACTGGTGAAAGAATAAGCAAGTAGATCCATGTATTGGAATAGAAAGCCAAAAAATAAACCAGCATAAGAATGACAGAGTAGTATATGCTGCAGTAAATTTATCCATTAATAAACTAAAGCATGCATTGATTCTCTTTGAGTTTTGATAATTATGAACAAAGCTATTATTTACATTTATGTTTTGTGTGGGCAAAAGTTTTCAAATTATTTGGGTAAATGTCGAAAAGCACAATTGTTGGAACAAATAGTAAGAGCATGCTTGGTTTTTGTAGGTGGAATTTATGAAAAATAGTGAACACACACACTGTTGTAATTGAAAATAATGAATTACTTATGGTTAGGGGTGAGATCAGTGTCTGATCTCTGAAGGACAGTAAAGAAGTGCAAGTTCTTGCATTAACTCCCTATTGGATATATGCATGTATGCATTCATGTAATAAATCATTTAATCATCTTCAACCTCAATTTTCCTTTTGCAAAATGAGAAACTTGGGTCAAATTCATAGTATCCAACTGTGCTTTACAAGAAACCACTTATAATTTATCTAGTTGAACACATGATTGGTGGTGAAGGACATTCTGGAGGTCAGGAGTAAGAAATGAAAAGGTGCTGTATGTTGCACATGTGCACATCTCTACTTCTGAAAGCTCCTTTTCCCCATTGGAATGAAGAAAGTGTTGCAAGAAGGAATGCAATACAAACTAGTAGAAAAATCTACTGATTTGAAAACCTTGGCTTTTTCTTGACTATAGTTTTAAAATTTCTTTCCTAGTAACAATCTTCCCCTTTCTTTATAATATACTTTTCTGTGTCTCCAAAGCTTGACACTGAAAGAAAGTATTTTTGTTCTTACATTTCCTGTTAGTTCTTCCAGGAAGAGGCAGTGCTAAATACATGCAGTTCACTTGACACCAACGTTAAAATGTATTCATATACTTCTTTCATGTATATATGGAACTGTAGATATGTAACACAATGAGATATAACAAATTCTCCTCTTCAGAGACATGAATGTTGTTTCACTTATTCACGCTTAGATAATCTTGCTTCTTGTTTTTAATCATGAGCAAATTAAAGACAGATTGTAAGAAAATGTAAAGGGAAATATTCTCCCTTTCTAAATTTTTCTCTTATGGTTTGAGGAAAAAAAATCAAAGTCCAGAATTTTTTCTCTAACAATTTCTACACCACTAATTAAGTTCATTTAATATTTATGACCATAATCCTTATTTATATTGTAATTATGCTTTTAAAGAGTTAAATATGATTAAAATTGGGGATTTATTATGATTGTTTGCTATGCATTTGTTTAATTAAAAACAATACAAATATATTTTCTAGCATTAAAAAGTTAAGAAAATTTCTGCAAAGTATACATTATGGAAAAATTTTATTGTGATATAACTTTATGATTAACATAATCCTGGATACTATAATTAACAGGAATGTGAAAATTTGGCTTATTGTTTATAAAATTGCAACTAAAATCCTTCACGGATAAACAACACTCAAGGTAATATTAATAAAAAACTATGATCACGTTTTAAAACCAACATTTTTGGTGCAGATATCAATTTAATATTTTTTAAATTAAAGGCATATAAATAGAAAAGCTGATTTGCCTGAAATGTAACATATCTAGAATAATATGCCATATCTGTCATAACCAAATAGTGCCCAACTCTGAACTACCAATTTGATATTCACCAAAAGGGAAATAATTCATCCAAAGCTTATTTGGATTATCTGGGGATTTTCTTTCTAATAAATTACTGAAAATCATTTTTGCTTAATGCATTCATTCTTAGGCTGTATTTAATTGAATTTATATTAATTTTGATTTATTGGTGTATGGTAAAGAAAGTAATTCAAGAATGCATAGCCTGCTGTAAAAACATATATTATAAATCAAAGAAGTGTATGTATGATAGACTGATTGGTTATATCCTATCAAAATTTATATGTTAAAATACAATTAAAAGGGATAGTAGTTAAAGGTGGGAGCTTTGGGAAGCAATTAAGTCATAAAGGGTTAGTTTCCTTCTAAGAAGTGGCCCAATAGCTAGCAGACTATCTACCACCTGAGTGTTCAACAAGAAGTTGGCAGTCTGCAATTCAGAAGACAGCCCTCACCAGAATCCAATAATCTGGCACCTTGACTTTGGACTTCCAGCCTCCAGAACAGTGAGAAATAAATGCCTACTGCTTACAGACTACCCAGTCCATGGCATCTTGTTACAATAGCAGGCCAAACTTGTACAGCACTTAATATTATTTGTGTCAGTATTTAAGACTATTTTTGGTTGATGTTCATTTTTGGAAGAAGTGATATGTGTTCACTGTGGTTTTGGAAAAGATTAAGTATTCACAATTTATTAACACTTTATTTATGAAACTTATAGATAAATAATTTCATTTTCTCAGAAATTTTAAATGTTTAACATGTTGTAAAATATATAGAAAAAATATTTTGAACATGTTTTATTTAATATTTTTGATTTGCATGTGTTTTAAGATATTACATAGATTATTCTAAAAATCATTAAATACAATTAGCAAATGTGTGTATATATATACATATGTATGCATATCTATTAATATGTATACCTGATTTTGACAAATAAACATTTGTTTCTAACAAATACAAAAAAAAACTTGAGAAAACACACCCAGAGGCAAAGTATATTTAAAATGTGATAAAATTTTCCTTGAAATTTTTAGCAATCTGAAGTGTGTTATAAAATATAAAAATAAATGTTCTTTTAAATATTATAATGAAAATTATATCAAAGAACTATATTAGATTATCAGATCCAAGACGGCAGCCTAGGTGGATGCTGTGTTCCTAGTCTATCCAAGACCAGGTATTAAAGTAGTGGAAATACCGTTTCTCTGTGAATTATTAGAGGACCCTTGACAGCTGCCTCCATGCAGGAATTTCAGTCTCGCGCCGGCACAGGTCGCCAGGCCCCAGCGTTTGCACAAAATCCCAGCTGCTTGCAGGTGCAGGACTCTGGCCAATGGCCTGTGCAGGACCCGCTCCAGCGCACACACACCGCACAGGACTTTGGGTCACCAATTAAGCTATGGTTCCCATGCAGGACCACTGCTCCCACATAGGACCCCTGGCTGCTGCTCCTTTGTGAACCTCCATCTACCAGCGTGGAACTTCCCTGTTTGCCTACACCTGGGGACACTGGACAGGATCTGTAATCAACCTTCTACTTCAGCACAGCACACCACAGAGCAGCAGCTCCCAACATGTAGCCCAATGTCACCTCCTGGCTTGACCCTACACTCTCTCTCTGAAAATAGAGGCCTCCATTTTGGGACTCTTTCATTGCCATTGTTTGTATTGTGATCTATTAATATTAGTTTCCCCCTTAAAGGAGAGGTATTGGAACCCTATAGGAGATCTATAAGCCTATACAATAAAGACTGTGTACTGACTGTTCACATGCAGAGAGGGAGACCAATCAAGTGCCATGCTGTGCCTTCCCCCATCTACCAACTGGCAGCTGTCCCTGCCAACTCCCATCTAGAGTCAATAGACAGGACCAGGAAGATCATTCCTGAGATCCCTGCAGGCCTAGTTATACCAGAGGTGAGGTATTGGTAACTGGTAGGAACATTACAAGATTATAGAATATAAACTATAATACCTCAGATTGGCACTGCTAGAGAAGAAAGTACTTGAACAACATGAAAAAACAAGCAAAGAAAATACCTCAAGCAAACCAAGATACTACAATTATAGAATCCACTGACAGCACGGTAGATGAAATGCCAGAGAAGGAGTTCAAAATGTAGATATTTAAAATGATCTGTGAAACATGGAATAATATAAGAAAGCAATTACAGGCAGCTATTGATCAATACAACTAAGAGATTAAAGAGCAAATACAGGGAGCAAAAGATTACTTCAAGAAAGAGAAAGAGACATTTTTTTTAAAAAAGCAGAAAACCTTGAAATGAAGGAAATAATAAACCAAATAAAAAATTCAATAGAAAGTATTACCAACAGACTAGATAACCTGGGAGATAGAACCTCAGACAATGAAGATGAAATATATTATCTTGAAAATAAAGTTGACCACACAATGAAGATGGTAAGAAACCATGAACAATACATCCAGGAATTATGAGATAACATCAAAAGACCAAACTTAATAATTATTGGCTAAATGAAGGCACAGAGATACAAACCAATGGAATGCACAAGCTCTTCAATAAAATAATATCAGAAAATTTCCCAAACATGAAGAATGAATTAGAAAATCAAATACAAGAGGCTTACAGAATATCAAATGTACAAAACTACAACAGATTCACACCAATGCACATTATAATGAAAATGCCTACCATACACAATAAGGATAGAATATTAAAAGCTGCAAGAGAGAAAGTACAGATTACATACAGGGGGAAACCAATTCAGATTTCGGTAGATTTCTCAAATGAGAACCTCCAAGCCAGGAGATCCTGGAACAACATATACCAAGCTCTGAAGAAAGATGGATGCCAACCAAGAATCTTATACCCAGCAAAATTAAGCTTCTCATTTAATGAGGAAATAAAAACTTTCCATGATAAACAAAAGTTAAATGAAGTTACAATGAGAAAGCCTGCACTAGAGAACATTTTTGGCACAATATTTCATGAGGAGGAAATGAAAAACAAAAATGACAATCAGCAAAGAAAGGGACTACACAAAAGTAAAAGCCAATCAAAGGAGAAACAAGTCAAGTTAAAAAATCAAAAATGAACCAAAATGAGTAGGAATAAAACCCATATTTTCGTAATAACCCTAGATGTTAATGGCTTAAACTCATTAATCAAAAGACATAGACCGGCAGATTGGATTTTTAAAAAGTCTCAACAATATGTTGTCTTCAAGAGACTCAACTCATAAAAAAAAGATATCCACAGACTGAAGCAGAAAGGATGGGAAAAAAACATACCACTCAAATGGACTGCACAAACAAGCAGGAGTCTGCATCTTCATATCAGATAAAAGTAGACTTCAAACCAAAAATAGCCAACCAAGAAGAGCCCAGGACCAGACTGATTCTCAGGTGAGTTCTATAAGACCTTCAAAGAAGAATTAATACCAATATTCATCAAATTATTCCATGAAATAGAAGATGAGGGAACCCTTGCAAACTCATTCTGAGGCTAGTATCACCCTGATTCCAAAACCAGACATAAACACATCAAAGAAAGAAAACTTCAAACCAATATCCCTGATGAATATTGACCCCAAAATTCTCAATAAAATGTTGACAAATCAATTACAAAAACATATTTAAAAGATATTGCACCACAATCAAGTGGGTTTCATCCAGGTACACAACGTTGGTTCAACATACAGAAATCAAAAAATGTAATTCATCACATCAATAGACTTAAAGTAAAAAATCATATGATTATCTCTATAGATGCTGAGAAAGCATTTGACAAAGTATATCACCTCTTCATGTTCAAAACACTAGAAAAACTAGGGATAGTAAGAACATACCTCAACACTGTAACAGCTTTCTATGCAAAACTGAAAGCCAACATCATCCTCATCGGGGACAAATTGGAAGAATTCTAAAAACGGGAACAAGACAGGGATGTCCTCTTTCACCACTTCTATTCAACAGAGTCCTTGAAACTAGCCAGAGCAGTTAGACAGAGTAAAGTTTAAAGGGATAAGAATAGGAAAAGAAGAAGTCAAACTATCATTATTTGCTGACAACATGATTCTTTAAAGAATCCAAAAATCTCTACCAGAAAACTTTTAGATAAATGAACTTTTAATAAATGAATTCAGCAAAGTAGCAGGATATAAAATCAATACCCATAAATCAAATGCATTTCTATACATCAGTGATGAATCTTCTGAAAAAGAAATTCGAAAAACTACCCCATTCACAGCAGCTCCCCACAAAATGAAATTCTTTGGAATCAACTTAACAAAAGAGGTGAAAGACCTCTACAATGAAAACTACAGAACACTAAAGAAAGAAATGGAAGAAGACCTTAGAAGATGGAAAGATTTCCCATGCTCTCGGATAAGTAGAATCAATATTGTCAGAACGACCATACTACCCAAAGCACTATACAGATTTAATGCAATTCCAATTAAAATCCCAGCATCATTATTTATGGAAATATAAAAAGCAATCATATAGGGGCTGGGATTGTAGCTCAGCGGTAGAGCGCTTGCCTCGCATGCGTGAGGCCCTGAGTTCGATCCTCAGCACCACATACAAAAAAGCAATAAAATAAAGACATTGTGTCCATCAACAACCAAAAAAAATTAAAAAAAAAAAAAATCAATCATAATTTATTTGGAAAAATAAGAAACCCAGAATAGCCAAAACGATTCTTAAGAGCAAGCAGGAGGCATCACAATTCCAAACTTTAAATGATATTACAAAGCTATAATAACAAAACAGCATAGTATTGGCACCAAAATAGACATGTAGATCTATGTATAGAATAGAAGTCACAGAGACAAACACACTTAAATACAGTTATTTCATACTAGACAAAGGTGCCAAAAACATATACTGGGGAAAAGGTAGCCCCTTCAACAAATTGTGCTGGGAAAACTGTAAATCCATATGCAGCAAAATGAAAATAAACTTCTCTCTCTCACCATGCACAAAACTCAACTCAAAGTGGATCAAAGACCTAGGAATTAGACCAGAGACCCTGCACCTAATTGAGGAAAAAGTAGGCTCGAACTTTTATGTTGGATTAGGCCTCGACTTCTTTAACAAGACTCCTAAAACAAGAAATAAAAGCAAGAATCAATACATAGGATGGATTCAAACTAAAAAACTTCTTCTCAGTAAAAGACACAATGAGGTAAACAGAGAACCTACACTCTGGGAGAAAATTTTTGCCACATGCACATCTGATAGAGCACTAATCTCCAGGATATATAAAGAACTCAAAAAACTTAGCACACAAAAACAACCAATCAACTCAATACATAAATGGTCTCAGGAGTTGAATAGAAACTTCTCAGAAGAAAATATACAATTGATAAACAAATATATGAAGACATGTTCAATATCTCTATCAATTAGAGAAACACAAATCAAAACTATTTTAAGATTTCATCTCACCCCAGTCAGAATGGCAGCTATCCAAAATACAAGCAATAATAAGTGCTGGTGAGGATGTGAAAACAGCTTACTCAAACATTGTTGGTGGGACTGCAAATTGGTACAACCTATCTGGAAAGCAATATGGAGATTCATTAAAAAACTTGAAATAGAACCACCATTTGACCCAGTTATCCCACTCCTTGGCCTATACCCTAAAGACTTAAAAACAGCATACTACAGTGATGCAGCCATGTCAATGTTTGTAGCAGCATAGTTCACAATTGCTGAACTGTGGATGCAACCTAGATGCCCTTCAATAGATGAACAGATAAAGAGATGGTGGTATATATACACAATGGAATATTACTCAGCAATAAAAGAGAATAAAATTATGGCATTTGCAGGTAAATGGATGAAATTGGAGAACATCATGCTAAATGAAGTAAGCCAATCCCAAAACACCAAAGGCCAAATGTTCTCTCTGAATAGTGGATGCTGATATAAAATGGGGGCTGGGGTGGGGAGCATGGGAGAAATGGAGTAACTTTGATGGGGTGGCGGGAGGTGAGGGAGGGGTAGAGAAATGGGACTAGCAAAAATGGTGGAATGAGATAGACATCACTACCTTTGGTACATGTATGAAGACACAAATGGTGTGACTCTATCTTTTTTGCAACCAGAGAGATGGAAAATTGTGCTCCATATATGTACTATGACTTGAAATGCATTCTTCTGTTTTAAAAATAAATTTTAAAAAAAGATAAAAATAACAATATTATTAAAAATAATAAATTCTTTTACTTTATAGTGATTAATCTTAATTTTATGTCAGCATTCATCTGTACTCCGTGTTGCCATTAAATAAATTTTAGTGAATATATGTACAATGTACCTTGGAGGTATTTTGGGCTTGGTCACAGATCATTGCAATAATGTGAACATCAAAATAAAGTGAATCACATAATACTTTTGATTTCTCAATGTCTATAGCAATTAGTTACCTACACTACAGTCTATTAGCTATGCAATAGCATTCTATCAAAAAATTAACACTTTTACTATAATATACATTCATGCTGAAAAATGCCAATGATAATCAGAATCTTCAGTGAAATATAACATCTTGGCTGTTGAAGGATCTTATTTTGGTGTGGATAGCTGCCAACTGATGAGGCTGGTGTTTGTTAAAGGCTGGGTTGGATGTGTTTTTTTTTTCCAAATATAACAATAATTGCATATACCACATTGATAGATTCCTCCTTTCATGAAAGACTCTAGTATACAATATCTGGCAATTTTTACACACAGTAGAATTTCAAAATTGGAATAAACCCCCTCAAACTCTGCCTCTGCTTTATCTATCAACCTTGTATAATATTCTAAATCTTTTTCTTTTTGTAATTTCAATGATGTTAATAGCACCGTTATCAGAGGTAGATTTTATCAAAGGAACCATCTGCTTGCTGTTTCATAAAATATCAACTCCCTGTCTGTCAATGGTTGATCATAACATAATAGCAATTCAGTAATATTTTTCCTTCTTATTTAATTCTGTTGCTATTTTGACAAATCTTTAATGATTTCCTTGACAGAAATCTTAAACCCTCAATGTCATCCATGAGTATTGGAAAAATATCTTTTACTATTCTACAAAAGTTAATAGTTTGACCTCCTCTCATGAATCAGAAATGTTCTTAAATGTCATTTAGAATGGACAGCCATTTTTAGAAGGTTTTTATTTTACTCTTCCCAAATTAGTCATAGAAGTCCTTACCCACGGAAGCTATAGCCTTATATGTATTTCTCGAATAATAAGATTTGAAAGTCAGAATTACTCCTTGATCCATTGACTACAGAATGAACGCTGCATTAGCAGAATAATACATTGTTAATCTCATTGTACATTTTCATCAGAGCTCTTGAGTTACTAAGTGCATTGTCAAAAAACAATGATATTTTGAAAGGCATCTGTTTTTTCCCTTAACAGTAGGTCTCAAGAGTGTGCTGAAAATATTCCATAGTCTACATTATAAACAGATGGGCTGTCATGTAAGTTTTGCTATTTCATTCATAGAATCAGACAGAATGTATTTAACATAATTCTTAAGGACCCTAAACACTGGAATAATAATGGTCTTTGGTTTCAACTAGAAGTCAGAAGCTGGGTTGAGAATGTTTCTCAGTTATCAGCTATTCCTTTGAAATATTGAAGCCTGACATTGACTTTTCCTCTTTAACTATGACAGTCCTAGATGACATTTTCTTCCAATAGAAGGCAATTTTACATTGAAAATCTGTTTTGTGAGGCCACTAACATGTATTATGCTAGCTAGATTTTCTGGTAATTTACAGAAGCTTCTAAACCAGCAATTGCTGCTTCTCCCTGTACTTTTATCATATGGAGATGGCTCATTCCTGAAGCTCATGAACCAATCTCTGTTTACTTCATGTTTTTCTTCTGCAGCTTCCTCACTGCTCAGCCCTCATAGAATCGAGTTAGTTCTTTGCTCTGGGCTGGGCTTTGGTTTAAGGGAATGCGGTGGCTGATGGATTTATCCAGAAGCCCAAAACATTCTCCATATTAATAATAAGGTTGGTTTGGCTTTCTGTCTCTCATTTGTTCACTGGAATGTACATTTTAATTTCCTTTGAGAACATTTTCATTCCATTGACCACTTGGCTGTGTGGTGCGAGAGACCTAGCTTTCAACCTAGCTAAGTTTTTGACCTGCCTTATGCTCTAAGCTTAAGCATTTCTAGCTTTGGAATTAATCAAAACATCAGTGTAATTATGATGCTGTTACTGGCTACCTTACGTACTAAATGTATTCATATCTCCCAAGTATACAAGTCTTTAAAGTATAAATTTAAAAGAACATTTTGCCAAGCTGGTGCTCTCCAAACCAAAGTTCTCTGTAATGGTGATATTGTACAGATTTATATAAAAATGAAAAAAAAATAGTTACAAATCTATTTATGTCACTTAACATTTTACAATTAGATAAATCAATCGTAAGTTCTAAATCTTTTTGTTACTCTCTACAGAAAATTTAAATACATTTTTTTAAAAAGATAATAAATAGAGCCTGGTTTAAATAAATAATATAATGTTGACAATATGAGATATAAAAATATTTTACCCTTTTGCCCCAAAATGGGGTTCAATTCTCTCTTATTTGATTCATATTTCAAATTTAATGTTAAATTTTGTTAATTGATTCATATAGATTCAAAAAATGATATATAATATAAAATAATATTCAAGTAAGAGACAAAATATTAGTTTCAGAATAAAACACCTTACCTAACATTTGTCAAGAGACCACTTTACCTAAGTTAAGAGTCTGTCTCTCATCTCATTCCATGTTAACATAACTATTCAAGTTCCTTTAAAATTAACTTCAAAAAATAGTTTTTTGTTATATGGATTACTTTAATCTTAAACAAAAATACTATGTATGACTAAGTAAAGATTTGGAATTACAAAAATATCATGTTCATTGGTTCATAGCTTTAAAGAAGTCAAAAGGGAGACAGGACATGAAATTCAGTGGCAAAGAGAAAAAGCTGCTCATCTGAGCTGCCAGCTTTATTTATATCAATAGGTTACCTTAGGTCATTGGGATCATTAGTACATTATTGTGCATTGTATTATTAGGCAGGTTACAGAATCAGCAACATGATGTAGCTTATTTCTCAGTTACATTCTGTACTATGATATGCAATGTTGGGAGATTTGTGTAGCTCCCCAGAAAGCCTATTGCTTGAAGTTACTGTTAGATGGGAAGATCTGGGAGAAGCAGAGGTTGCTGAAACGTTGTAGTTAGCTATCCAGTGATTTCCTTCATTCCCAGGAGCTATGTGCCTGTAATTAAGGTCAAAGCTGATAAGGCTCCAACACAGAGCCTCTTTGTGAAGGGCAATGCTACAGCAGTTAAACATTCCCAAGAGGTAGGCATCCCATACTTTGTGTAGCATTTGCTAGATACCAAGCATGCCACAGTCATGAAGTCATTAGAGATCCCAATCCCAAACACAGAACCCTTACACATAGCTATTATACAAATTTAATATATTTTTATTCTTGTTAATTTCATTTTATAGTCTTCTTATAACTTTTATAACTATTGTCTGTTAATGTCTTACAAAAGTAAAATAATAAGGCCATCACATATAGGACAAATAAGATGTAAAGCTGACCTCTAATATTTACACTGACCCTATTTCATAATCTGATTGCTCAGCTTATTATTAAAGACAAAAGCCAAACCATACAATTGGTGAGAACTGAGCCTTCTTTCATTTTGATGTACTTTTTAGTTCAGCTACAACATTGGCTTTGGCAATCTTCAAATGCTTGACAAGTAGCTTTTGCTAATTTTCCAAGCCAAGTAAAAAAGTCATTATTCTCTTGGGCTTATTCAATTTGCTATTTTAACTTCATTTATTTTTCCAAAGATTGTACCTACTTAGCCAATACCTGAGGCAGTCACAGTGTTTACAGATAGCTCTAGCTCAGGAAAAGATAGTTTCTATAGCCTTGCTCATACTAAAGTGGTACAGACTCCCAACACCTCTGCAGAGTGAGTAGAGCTTCAAGCTCTCATTTTTGCCTTACTTCATTTTGCTAATGAGCCAGTTAATATCTACAGTGACAGTGCATATACAGTAGGAGTCTCTATGTACATTGAAACAGCTACCATTGGACATACACAGTCAGAAGAGTTATTTCATTTATTCCATACTTTACAAAAAAGTAATTCAAGTGTATCAGTATCCTTGGTTCATTGGTCATATTAGAGCTCCTTTCAAAATTCCAGGCTCTTTAACATCTGGTAACACTATGGTTGATCATCTTGTTGCAGCTTGTCAACAGCTGTCTCCTTATAGCTGTGCTCAAGCCTTTCATACTTTACATCATCAGAATCCCTCCAGTTTACACAAGAAATTTCATAGTACTAGATAACAAGCTTGCCAGATTGTTCACCAATGTCCTCATTGTGTAGTTTACACTCCAGCTTAATCTACTGGGGTTAATCCTTGCGGTTTTCGACCAAACGAATGTGGCAGATGGATGTCACTCATATCCCTCAATTTGGCAAACAGTGTTTTGTTCATGTTATTATTATACTTGGTCTCATTTCATTTTTTGCCATTGCTTGTACAGGAGAAAATACTCATCAAGTCATTTCTCACTGCTTAGCTGCTTTTGCAGTGCTGGGCCATTCTCTACAAATTAAAACTGATAAAGATCCAGTTTATGACAGCTCTTTTTTTCCAAAGATTTTAAAAAAGCAAAAAGGGGGAGATAGAACTCTACAAAATTGTTTGAATCATGATCTCATTGTTTGTAATTTTTCAGATTGTGATGCTGAAGTTTGCACTACTGCTGAGTGATGCACAGCTCCTACTACAGGAAGCTTGTCAGACCAAGTCTGGTGGCAAAATTTGCAAACAGGACAATGGAATGGACCAGATTTTGTAATAATGTGGGCCAGAGGCCATGTATGTGTCTTTCCAGAAGGTGCAGCTCATCCTTTCTGGGTACCTGCATGTGCTGTTCACCATCACCATGGAAGATTTAGAGCTGCAGTTCAAACAGCTGAAGAACCTGACACATCAGGCTGAAGAGAGTTAAACAGCAGGGAGGACCTAAGTCCCCAGCCACAGTGTTTGTGGCTATGTTGGCTTTATTGAACTGTTAGGAAAGTAGTATTCATGAGGAAATTAATTGGACTTATTTCCCAGATCCACCTGTAGTACAACCAGCTGTGTGGAATAGAGAATCCATTTCTATACTTACTAATGATATTCAAATTATTGGGGTTCTTTCAGATAATCATATTATATCAGTTCATTCAATTGAATTTAATTATACTACATATAGTGAGAGTTTACCTATGTGTTAGTCCCACAGTACATACTGGCTACACATTTGTGTTACAGCAGCCAAATAGAACATTTTCCAGTGGGCTTAGGAAAAAGTAAAAAATCATTTAATGGGGATTTGGCACAGGAATAACGACAGTCTAGACTTTATAGAGTAACATCATCATATCTAGGATATTCAGGAAAGCAAGAATGATCTGGTGGATCTTGTGTGGCTTACTTAATAAATACTTAATAATTTAAATTATTATAATCCTGGGAATATGTTAAAACATTCAACATGATACATTTTTGGAAGCATGTGTTTGCTACTAATTCTCTTTTGTGTTATGAAAGCATAATGCCACATCTTCTAGAAGGCCATCAGAGCACTTCAAATAATAGCCATCACTTGTGTTTAAATAAAAAATAAATAAGGGGGAGATGTCAGGAGCAACAAGTGAATTATGAGTCTTTGAACTGCCCAGAGACAGATGCAACACCTCCCTTGGGAATTTCTCAGTGAGAGGAACTGATCAAAGATTGCCCATTGATATAGTGATGCCCTGCAAAAGAGAGGCTCTATGTCAGCCATGGAATTTATTAGTTCATGGCCTTGGGTTCAGATGCCTGCTGTCCAGAGGTAGAGAGTCACGGGTGCAAGCTGATAACCCTAATTGGGCTATATCACTCTTAACTTTGGTTTTGTTTATCTTGAAGAAGCTTTCTCACAATAAATACTTTTGATGTCTAAACATATGTGATAAATATGCTGAGCTTGCTCGTGGTCATTCCTTTTCTTTCAGAATTTGGCTGACCCACTCTGACCTGGATTTTCCCTACTTTTGTGTCTATTTGACTTTTTCAAATCCCCTTGCAGCCTGGTTCAGGAAACTGAATAAAAAGTTGTACAGGAGGCAACAAGTTTGTAATATCAAATATCCAAGAATTTCTTCTAGATTTCTATATTCACATCACTCCACATAGGAAATTCTTATTTTAGTAACACTTTTTACTTTTTTCCTTCTCAGCTCTTTTATATTTGTATACACACACACACACTTTCCTACATATGTACAATCCTTAATAAAACTCAAAATGATTTTCATCAAATATATGTTTTCAAACTGTATCTTGCATATATTACTGTCAAACAAGAATATTATTGGAAAAATGCAAGAATTGTTTAACATGTATTTCTATATAATTGCATATCTCTAACATCATTTTGAAGTATAAAATATGTTACATTTCTACATGTTTATTCTAAAATTAAATCAAGTGCCATGTACTAAGGGTATAAATTGGCCTGTGATTATGACTAAAATCTGATAAACTTTATAACTGTCCCCATATAATCTAGGAGGAAAATAACTCTAATAATAAACAATGGAGGAAATGTAAAGGCAACTGAGTGCTGATGTACTACAACATATCAAATCAAGCCTCCTACATGTCTGTGTTTATTATTTTTGTTGCATTTTACCTTTCTTTTGAGTGCAGAAAATATCATATTCAACTACTTATAAGAGATTAAATATAGTAAACATGAGTGTGCTGTAAAACTAAATGATAACAACATCTATCTATGAACAGAATAGAAATTTTAGTTCCAAATTGCTACTCTGAATAAATACTGTTTATTTATGAAAAACTACAAGCAAACATAAAAGAATCTTCAGTTAAAATATTTTGATAATAAAGCCATAGTTGAAATTCATGTTTCCAAATTATTGAGCTATTGCCACAGTGCATAACTACTAACAGTAAACTGTTCATTACTATTATTTGTGAAAGCAGTGAATGACTCAATGAACTCATTTATTCAACTATTATACTATAAACACTGTTAAGATACTGCCATGCATTTATTATGAATGTATGTGAATGTCAGTCTGTGTGTGTGAGTGTGTGTGTGTGGTGTGAGTGCACAAACTCAAGTATTCATGTGGATGCACATTTGTGCACCTGTACCAGGGATCTGTCAGGGACAGATGAAAAAGGCAGAAAAAGAAAGACAGCTAGGGATATTAAAATATTTTTTAGTCTGTGATAAAACATGAACATTCAATTTATTCAGTTATTATAGACAAATCTATGAAATGGATACTATTAAGTTTGTTCATTCAAGTCTTTGAATAAAAGTATTATGAGGGTAACAATAGAGCCAGCCATGCTATATAAAAGGTGAAGCAAAATTTAGCTGGGAAATTATATTTTTAAAAATTAATAGTAATAAGACAGCCACAGAGAGAAAAACTGAGCATTTGATGATAATGAAACTATACATGCAAAACATGCTCAGTGGACTGAAGGAATGCAACAAATTTGGTAAACCCAAGGAGGGAAGAAAATTATGTTGGGTTGGAAGGAATGCAGGAGCCTGAACAGAAGTTGCACAGCATTTCGGCATTTATGTATGCATCAAAGAGAAATCGCAATCCCTGGAATTGAAAGCTTTGGAATGGCAGCATTTCAGCTATTATAGAATTACGTCATGAATGAAATAAGATACATAATATAGAAACACTTTTAAGTATATTATTGTAAAAGTGTGAGTTATGACTACTACTTTATCTTTGAAAGAAAGAAATGAGTATGTTTTGCTTTTTATAAAGTTTACTGTCTTCCCATTTTCCATAAGTTTGAACTTATTATAGTAGGATTATTCCGTAAGCCATTATACTTATAAAATCCTTAGCTTTTTGATTTTTTGAGGATTTCTTTACTGTTCATAACATGCGTATTCATATATGAAGAATCATTAAACACCAGGTAGAGAAGATACAGTTACTGGAATATATGCCTAAAAGACAAATCTGCTTTCAAGATAGTAAATTTCCCTTGGAAATCAGGCAACACACACACACACACACTCCAGAGTGGTTTTTTGAAAATTGTGGAGTAGGTTATTAGGGAAACCAGCCTGTAGTGAAAAACTGAAATACCTGGGCAAAACATACTGAAAAGAATAACCATTTGTTAAAGTAAATACCTGGGGCCATCAAAGTGGTCTTTGGTGCTGGAGATGTTCTAGGGAGGAAGAACCCAGGGAAGTTAGCTCCTCCCTTGATGCTGTCTGTTCTCCTAACATGTTTACTAGTTATACATTATTTCTAGAAATAAAGAGCAATTTTATAATTGTAATACAAAACCATGATGAAATGCCATAATAAATGTTATAATTCAACATAAAGGTAAAAATAAACACATTTGCCTTAATAATATGCCATGAAGTGAGCCCTGTTAAAATTAATAGTTTTACTAAAGAAGAGAAAAATCCAAAAACACGTCCAGAGGTGTTTGAATAGTTTTCTCTGTAACTGATTTAAAAAACTAGTAAAAAAATATCTTGAAGACTATCAGAATATGTGAACCAATTGATTAACAACTGACCTGAGCCCAACCAATTCAGAATATACATTCTTTGAAAGTACACATGATCAAACACTAACTAAAATTTGCAAGATGCTGGGCCACAGGCAAATCACCAAAATTAAAAGCTTAAAAGAGCAGCATATTATATAATAAGGGAATTAACTTAAATATCAATACTGAAACAAATAACTATTAAATTCCAATTAAATCAAGAAGGAGACTTCTAAATAACCACTCATTGAAATGAAAGAAGCAAACAAAATTTGAGTCATGTTGTAATTGAATGCCAAAATCTCTTGCGGCCTTTGGAAAAGAGTTATTTGCTTACAGCATATTCCAGAGAATAACATGAGAAACTCCTTCATCTAAGCATTTCTGTCCTTAGAGTAATAGCAGGAATAGAAGATAGAAAATATTCATGATAATAAGAAATCAATCACACAATATATTTTATAAAGATATTTCTGAAAATAATAAACCCTTGGTTAGAGGAATCAAGACATGAGAACAGTCCTAGTAATCTATAATAGGAATGACACAAGGGACATTATGAGATGTTACAAATATGAAAATAATTATAAAACATATTAAGAATAACTTTATGGAAACAGATGAAAATATAGATAAAATAGGAAAATAACCTAGATACTAAAACAAACTAACATGGAAAAGTTTTAAACTCTGAATAATTCACTTCTATTAAAATTTTACTCATACGCACATACACAAAATAACTAAAGAGAAGCCCTTCTTAGTAAACTTAACAAATATTTAGGAGAAAATGGAAAAAATAGATATTCACAATCCAAGAAAATTAAAGGAACATTCAGAAACTTGTGTTCAGTGTTAGAATTACTGTGAGGACAATATCTGACAAATATTTGAAATTGCAATTAATTTCTAGCAAATCTCTTTCATAAGCACAGGGATGAAAATCCTAAATTAAGTATTAAAACAAATTTAAATATGTAAGTAAAGAAAAATGCATTGTGATCACTTATGTTTATTCTAAGTAATTAGTTTTACATTCAACAATCAAGCAATGTAATGCACTGATTAAAAAGTTAAAGGAAAAAAGTATATGATATATCGATAAATGCAGAAAAATCCCTCAGTGAAACTCTGCCTCTAATTATGACATGGAGCTTTAACTTGCTAATTAGAAAAATAAACTTTTTAAAATCTCATAATAATTATTAAGAATAAAAATAACCCACAAGTAATTCAAAAACTTTTCTCTGAAGTCCTTTATGATAATGGCATGTCTTTCTCATATATATTTAATATTACATTCAAGGTCTTTGATAGATCTATATATCAAGAATAGTTTTGTTATAAAATGAAAAAGAAAGACTGTCTCAATGACACATGGAAATTTGAGTAGATAGAAAATCCAGATTTTTGTTTTGTTTTAGTACTGAAGATTGAACTCAGGGGCACTTAAACACTGAACCATCCCAACCCTTTTTTATATTTTATTTAGAGACAAGATCTTGCTAAGTTGCTAAGTTGTTGCTGAGGCAGGCTTTGAATTGGTTTGACCTCAAGATCCTTCTGCCTCAGTCTCTGGAATAACAGGCATTTGCCACCATATCTGTTGAAAGTCCAAATTTCATTAATACTATAGTTGAATTAGTAAATTAAATATTATTTAAAGTATAAACCACAAAAAGGTAAGAACAAATAAAAATGTTTTCATCGTCTTGGAAATATCAAATATCTAAAAGTAATTATAAGAATTATAAAACCTCTACAAGGAAAACTACAAAATATTGCTGACAAAAATTAAAGTGAAAGGAAATATATGGATTAGTATATCATCTTTATTCATTAGAAAACTTGAAAATTTAAAGGCATTTTTTTCACAAATTCATCTCTATACTGAATGCAATCTCAATTGATAGTCAAATATATTTGCGTGAATGTGTATACATAAATAAAAAATGTGATACCATGCTTAAGTATGAAAAAGAGCAAAATTAAAAAGACAAAAGTTGAACATTGCCTGGACTGTGGAACAATCAGCAGTTTTGATACTATCTTTGCTAATAACTATGGAAATCAATAAAAATAACTTGGTATATCTATCTGGAAATACTTAAAGATACCTGTGACTCCTGATTTTACTTCTGGGTGTGTATGTGCACATCAGAATAGATGGGCATGTATAAATTTGAAGAAGGATTTGGGTAGAAATGTTATTCTGAATAGCCCATGAGACATAAGCATATATTTGTTCGTAAGAATGGGCTTAATGAAAATAAAATGTGCTCAGAAGAATTCATAAAACTAAGTATGGTGCAGTGATAAATACACTCCTCGTCACTATGAAAAACTATGAGGAGGGCTTAGAGATAACATGCTGGCCAAAGACAGGAAAAAATAAGCACAGGACTCTCCTTTTTAAAGCTCAGAGACTGGCAGACTCAATCAAACACAAAGTGAGAAAGTGCAGTGTCGCCCTGGACAGAAAGAAAGGAAGTGATCGAAAGAGGACAGTGGGGCTTAAGGAGAGGGAGAATATTCCATTTCTGAAATGTGGGTACTTGACAAATTTTACCATGCCACGACTTAGGACTTTGCTTGGAAATACTTTTCCCAAAATTATTTTATTGAATCTCTTTTTTTGTTTGTTTTGTTTTGTTTTCTGGAAGAGTCTACAGAAGAAGTTGCACAGAAATTACTGTATTTTTACTGTTAAATATCAGAAAGGTCAAAAAAAGTTCCAATGCCACACAGCTTTTTGACTGCAGGAGTGAAACAAGGATTCATTCCTCCTCCTAAAGTATTACATATAATCACAATAAAACATTTTTCTTCCACCTACACACATTAGCATCTTTGATCTGTCAAGTTAATAACGGAAAATAGTTTAATAACAAGGTAAAATTTTTATATAAAAATAGCATCTGGATTTCTTTTAATTGTACATTTTTATATTCCTTCACTCGCTAATAAAGAATGGGTTCCTTCTTTATACAGTGGTGACTTTATATATCAAGTGGCAGTTTAAACATCCCCTACATTTGCTTAAAAGTTTGATCCTGAAGTGAAAGTACATCATTTCCTTAGTGGATAATTAAGTTCTGCATACAAATGTGATTGCTCAGATAAGTACTGAAGGTTTTTTTTTTTTTTTTTTTTTAAAGAATAACTCACTTATCCTTCTATAATTTAAAAATCTAAATCAAAATATTTTGAATTCTACAAATGGTGGACAGTTGTTTCTTTTTGCACCATTGAAATGCACAAGATTAGGACTGGGGTCCTTTGCATACTTTTTCCTACTAGTTGTGTGGGTTGGAATTCACCATGCAACAAACTCCACAAACCAGTTTGAACATTCTTAATGAGAAAGCATAACAAGTAGAATATTAGTTTACTGAATTAGATTAGTAAATAAAGTTTATTTCAGGCACAGCTGAATTTAGTGGCCCAAGAATGACCTCATGAGGGATCCCTTCTACTTTTCTGAACTTTAAATTCACTCAGCAGCAGTGAAACTCTCAAATCGTCTCTGGGCTGATAAAGGAATTGTTAGATTCTGCAGTCTAGGCTTCTCTTCTTGATAAAATCAATACCAAGAAAAGTTCTTCTTCAATATCTGCTGATTCTAAGGGAAATCCAACACCTAAATTTTATGATCTAATGTTGGTCAAATACCTATACTTAAAAAATTAATCACTGAAAATTGGCTGAGAGTGGAGAAAAATTATCTCCCATAAGTTTTCCTCTTGCTTGAAGAACACTCACAACAAGAAGGCAAAATATAAATGTCAACTACACTACACTGGTCACTCTACACATTTGTAATCACTGATTCATTTCAATTGCAGCAAAACTGCATTGGAATAGTAAGCAATGATATAGTAGTTTGGAAGTCAGGTTTGGAAATTACAGTGAACCGAAATCTTTATGTGTTTATTTTAAAGGTTGACATTTTTTCTACTTTAAATCTGAAATTATTGAACTTGGGACAAAGCAAATCATATGGTGAAATACAGATTAAAAACAAAACAGTTTCATAGATAATGGTTTTATATTAATGAGAGATCTTTAGTGAAACTGTTATATAGATTTTTTTAAAAATCCATCCTGATTTTACTTTTATAAGTTTTACATACTTGCAGAAATACAGAACCAAGACAATCATTACACAAATTATGTCATCTACCTAATGTGTTCTGGTTCTGTCACATTTCAAAAAAGTTTTTTTCATTTTTCTCTGTTGTAAAATTTTATTAAGATGTTTCAACAGGACTTTTTAAGAGGAATTTGGAAAGACTAGAGAGAAATAGTAGTAAATAAGACCACCTTTACTGTTTGCCTCATTTGGGGAAGACACATCTAGCGTAGACAAGCCCTGCAGGGACTCCACATGAGTCCTTGCTGTTGAGTGGCCATGAGGAAGCACCCTGTCCTCATGAGGTAAGCTTCCCAGGGCCTTCCACTGAAACTGTCTTAATAATGCTGACCTTTCTTTCGTTAGTTTTTGTATTCTTTTTGCCTCAATTTTAAAATATTTCTATACCACTTACTCAAGAGAAAAAGCAAGAGAAAGAAAACTAATAAACAGAATTGAAAGAACAGATTTGTGAAGAGTTTCTTTCAGCCTTGGGATAAAATCTGCTTCTTTTTTTTTTTTTAATTTTTTAAAAATTGTTTTTCGTTGTTGATGGATCTTTATTTATTTTATTTATTTGTATGTGGTGCTGAGAATCGAACCCAGTACTTCACGCATGCTAGCCAAGCGCTCTACCACTGAGCCACAACCCCCGCCCAAAACCTGCTTCTTAAGATTGCTTCTTTCATCAGGCCTAAGAGTTCCTCCTTCCCTCTTCCTGTTACTTAGAGAACACAGTTATAGCTGACAATTGTATTACTTAAGTTAATATATGCATATTAAATTCCTTGCATGCAAAATCCTAATGTGGATTCTGTCCCCTGAATGATCCCTGATTGATAAAATCATCTGACTTGCCAACTTAAAATATTTTTAAAAGAATGTGGATAGAAACACCTGAAATGTAGCCTGATAAAGCCAGAATCCAGTGTCAGAGCAGACATAGCTGATTATCCTATGGAATAGGCAGTTTTAAAGATTTGCAAACATGTTAGCAAATGTGTATAATGTTTGCCTTGTTATTCAAACAGTTGGCTAAGGGAATTCTCTGGCCCCATGATGTATATATCCTATTAGTCAATTTTATTTCTTAAAAAAGCTTTCACTTTTCATCTTTAAAATGACAACCTAAATTTTCATTACATCAATGGGTACTCCATTCATTCAATATGTTCTCTTCTGCTTTATTGTACAATTCAAGACAAAACAGTTCTTTTCTAGAATGCAAATATTCAAATATAATCTTATCTTTCCAAAAGAAAACTTCAGAGTTTAATAATGCATATGATGGTGGGTAAGTGCTGTTCCATAGTCCATGGTGGTCAGAAAGCAGAGGAAGTTGCACCAGCGGAATGGACTGTAGGGAATACAAACCTTTTGAGGGCAAGACCCCAGTGACTCACCTCGTCCAGCCTCGCCCCACCTACTTAGAGTTACCACCCAGTTGGTCCAGTGGATCAGTTCCCCTTTGAACTTTCTTGCACTAACACAGGAACTTTTGGGGTATACCTTCAAACCATAAGAGAAGTTGAACATATAAGAGAAAAAAATTGACCTGAATGTGGAATGGGGATTATTGATGCTTGAGAACTTGGGGGAGGTAAGAACTGAATGAAAGGATGCTGCAATTGATCAATACACGCTGTATGCATATATCAAAATATATCATATATCAAACTGAATGAAAGGATGCTGCAATTGATCAATACACGCTGTATGCATATATCAAAATATCACACTGAAGCTGTACAATCAATACATGGTGATCAAAAATGGAATCAATAACAATAGTAACCAATAATTTTGGGTCCCTGACCAGAAAAAAAAATTATCCTGCTTTTTAAGCATGTTTCTTAAAAAAAACCTTCATGATGGTAGAGCAAAAAGCAAACAACTGCAGATTGACTTTAGATTACTATTTTAATATCTAACATATTTGTAGGCAAATTAATAGCTTTCCTAGCAAAAGTTCTAACATATGGATTGTTTTCTTTAAGTGATGAAATTTCTTACAATACACAGTGCATTGGTTGCTTTATTTTCACTCTAGCCTCCTCATCCTGATCACTATATTTCCTTGTCATCTTAATTTCTCACCCTGTCTAAATAAATTGATCCTGCCTTTGCAAGTTCAGGGTATACTAACTATATATAACTTTTTTTGTAACTGTACTAATTTATAAGTGGAATTAGTTTTTGTATTCTTTTTGCCTCAATTTTTAAATATTTCTGTACCACTTACTCAAGAGAAAAAGCAAGAGAAAGTAAACTTTAATAAATAGAATTGAAAGAACAGATTGGTATAAGAGTTCTGACTGTAAATGTACAGGACAGCAAGTCTCCTCTGGTTATAGAGAGGGTGACAGAGAATGGGAGAGCACTATCTGAGATGGGGACCTCTGATGTCTTCATGGCCGTGACATTCTCGGTGCCTAGAAAACTTTCTGTGCAAAAGTACAGGATGCCTGGCGGCTGTGTTAATGCCCTCCATGAGGAGGCTCTGTACTGGAGTCTTACCAGCCTCGACCTTAGTCTCAGACACTCAGCTCCTGTGAAATAAGGAACTCTTTTCTTAAGCAACCACAATGTTTCACCAAGTTCAGCTGTCCCTGAACCTATCCACAGAACAGTAACTTTAAACAATGGACTTTCTTTACAGCTAGACAAAGCTCCTAACATTGCACATTGCACATTGCAACTTAGTATGTAACTAAGAAATATGCTGCATAATGTTGCTGACTCTGTAACCTGCCTAATGATAAAATGAAAAACAATGTACTAATAATGCCAGTGACCTAAGGTAACCTATAAATATAAATAAAGCTGGGATTTTGGAAAAGCAACCTTTATTTGTGCACCTTGCCTCTGTGTCTCTTTTTGATTTATTTGCAGATTTGAGAGATGGACTTTCAATGGCTTTAGAAGATGTATGATTCAGTAAAATAATTGCTATAATATATTCAAATTTTTGTTTATAAAGTTACTTTATCTTTGCTAGGTTATGTATAGAATGTGTGCACTTGCTACTGTTAATCACTCTATCATATTAGAAGTTAAGAAGTTAAAACTTTCTCTGCACTAACCAGATCATTCTCAGAATTTTTAGTTTGGAAAAAATATTATATATAATATTACATTTTATCGGGCTGGGATTGTAGCTCAGCGGTAGAGCACTTGCCTTGCATGCGTGAGGCCCTGGGTTCGATCCTCAGCACCATGTACAAAGCCATAAAATAAAGACATTGTGTCCATCTACAACTAAAAAAAAATTTAAAAAATATTACATTTTATCCACTTATAATATTATAAAATATTGTATCCCCTTATAAATTTTCTAATTTTATGAAAATAATAACATATAATCACTATATAATAAAGAATATAGCATTTATAAATGTATAGAATAAATCTAATACAACCTTTAACTTATACATGCTGTATATCACTGGACACAAGCTACTATCTGTCACAAGTTAATCTAACTTCATTCTAATGTGAAAATCTAAGCACATTTTGTCTTCTGTCTTACCATTGAGTTTGAAAATGTGTGATTATTTCCTCTAGAGTCACACTCTATTATTGATTTGGATTTGCTGGAAAGCTGTCCTGCAAGTAGGCAGGCCAACTAGCTTCTCAAGGAAGAAACAAAATAGTTTTCCTTTCTTGCATCTTAATTTTCTCTGGAAACTGCATAGTACAGTGCTTTTATGTTTGCTTGTAAAAATATGAGGAGAAAAAATGAATAAATGATCTTTATGGTGCTCCCTCTATGAGACACCACAAAATAAAATATAATTTTTGTATTGGAATGCTGTGATGCACATACATGTGATTCCTTTTTAAAAGTAAATACTTTCCAATCATTCAAGTATTATACTGGAAATTGAATATTTTAATAATTCTATGAAATTTAATCATGTTCCCTTTTAATTCTCTACCTTCTTTATAAATAATATATAGCATATGTGATATGTGACTTTGGGTATTAAATATTTTTATATAAACAAAACTTTCTTAATATTAGTCACTTATCAGAAAATTTATACTTGCAGCAAAAGAAGTAGCAAGGTCACAAAAGTGTTCTGTAATACTTTTATCATTGGTGAAGTTTTGTTTTTTTTTTTAAATAGTTTTTTAGTTGTAGATGGACACAATGTCTTTATTTTATTGCTTTGTATGTGGTGCTGAGGATCGAACCCAGGGCCTCACGCATGCGAGGCAAGCGTTCTACCGCTGAGCTACAACCCCAGCCCCGGTGAAGTTTTTTTTTTAAAATAAAAGTTTACATTTCAAATCCATGAATGTCACAAGTCTCTTATCCACATTATATATTGCAGAGGAAGTCTGCAGCCTGGGGATGAGAGATGCCAGGTGTGTAGACTTCCAGTCAGGACACAAAATCAGCACATTGAAGTAGCAAATGAGAAGACCACATCTGTGCTCAAAATTGGAATAACAGGATTTCACCCCTTGTCAGAAGGATTCCATGGGGGCTAAAGCATAAAAGCAATAAACAGTGTCACACAGAGATCAGAAGCAGAGGACCAAGCAGTAAGTTCTCATTCTAAACAGGTCATTGCCACTGATTTTTATTTTACTAGCTGTAAACAATAACATAAAATATATAGTTGTTCATTTCATAGTTTTAAGACTTTTTTTCTTTAATACTCAACCACCCATTTATATGCTACCCAAACCCTATTTTAAACCAAATTGTTATATTAAGAATATTTTAATGTGCATCCTTCTTCAGTCCCTGAAAATACAGCCACATTTCAGGATTATGATCTTTCAGTTTTAAATTTAATTATCAATTAAACCTCAAATCTTAAGGAATGTTACCCTTTTCCCCCCTGCTCAAATATTTCACTAAAAAAATATTGTGATATTCAACTTAAAACTTCATTTTATTCTATCTTATTTCATTAATCCTAACAGTTTACATTTTTTTGTGTGTTTATACAACTGACAGTTATCATATTTAATAATATAAATAATGATACTCAGATTATTTCCATTTTATTATTTTCTTCTAATCCTATAATTGGAAATGTATTTGTAGACAAAATTATAAAATATTTTCTCTGTGCTCAGTTCTTAAGTATTTTCTTTGCTTATCTCTTAATGTTGAAAAATGGTCTTTTACAATGTGTACCATCTAATAATATATATATGAAATTAAATAAAATATATGATTTTAGGATCATCATTGAGGGAAATAACTTTTTTATTACATTCCATTTTATAGATATACCTATATCAAAATTCATAGGTTTAGTTAATATGCACATTCAATTCAGATTTTGAATTCAGAGATTTATCTGTAAGTGTACCAGTGGTATTTATTCATACATAAGTTTGATAAATCACAGACTTCAATGTATTTTTCAATATTTCAGGTTCAGATACTTAGTTAAGAAATATTGTCTGCTTGAAAAAAATTTCCTTAAACCAAACACTGTGGCACAAACATAATGCCTGCAAATCAGAAGGCTGAGATGGGAGGATCATAAATGTCAGGCCAACACAGGCAATGTAGCAAGATTCTTTCTCCAAATTAAAAAAAAAAAAGTGAGAGGAAATTGGGGGTGTAGCTCAGTGGTAAAGCACCCCTGGGTGTAGTTGCAGTACCACAAATAATAATAATAATATTTTACCAGCATATTATGTATTTAAAGTTTAAACGGCTTTTGGAGAATTTTACTAGAGACATAAATTTATGAAAAATGTGAAAGATTGTAAATTCTCTGAGTTTTGTGATATTAATATGATAAATAATCAGTACAAAATAAGTAAGATTTATGACTTTCACAGTGGGTTTTGTTCTAAGTGATTGGGATATATTAACTTTCTTAGTTTTCACTATTCTATGGTCTTGGTATTCAACTTATTCCCATTTTATGAATAAGAAAACTGAAGAACAGAACATTCAAGGACATGACCAATTGTAAAAGAAGTAGGTTACTGTAAGCTTTCCAACTGATGTCATTCCCAATGGACTAACATTTCATAAGCATTTAAACAACATTCAACTAGTCTATTAAGTATGCAAATAAAGTCTGAACATCTGAAAGTTATTTTAATGTAACTTTTGAACTTTCAAGGAATTTCTCAAATAAATAACTTGCTAAAATATACTAAGAATGTGTACAAAGATGAATGGAGTATCCTTGCAAGCTAAGTTTTCAGAGTGTTACTTAGATTAGAGAATTTTATGATATTTATGTGATTTAATATTCAGGTAGTCCCTGAGTTACAGTGATTTGACTTCACATTTATTTTTTTATTTTGCAATGATGTAAGAATTATTTACATTCAATAGAAACCACACTTCTAATTTTGAATTTCGATTTTCCCCTGGGTTACCTATATGCAGTATTCTACTCTCTCAGGTGTTGGGCAATGGCAGTGAGCAGCAGTTCCATCATGCACGTCACAAGACTGCACAAGTGGTACCCTGCAGTGCGCTGTGTTGTAAGTTATGACGTTTGGTAAATTAGCTACATTACATGCATTTTTATCTTGCGATATTTTTAGTTTATAATGGATTTATTGGGTTTTAACCTTATTGTAAATGGATATATATATATATATATATATATATATATATATATATATCACAAAATGAGATAAGATATACACTTGCTTATACATTTCTAGTAGTATTAAATAGATACTATTTTTGAACTATATATAACTACTTTGTAGGAAATAATATCCATAAAATTATTAGGAAAACACGTAATGTCTGATATGTTATTTTATTGACTTCCTTCCCAAAATAGTAAATAACGTAATAATGGTAGTAATGGTATGACAGCATTATTTGTTACTGACGTTTTTCCATTGTATGTAATTACAATGAGTTTGAGACCCTTTAGGAAAAATGGGGATGAAAAAGTTAACATATTGTTACTTGAACTCTACTTTGTTTATTTTAAATAGAGCCATTCCTGATAGATTTTTATTAATGCTTGTATGAAGCATTTTTTTCCCCATCTTTTTATTGACAGTGCAATGTGTCCTTGAATCTGCACTGAGTTTCTGGAAAATGGTACAGAGTTGGATCTTACTTTTTACCCATTTATTCACTCCATAAATTTACTGAAGAGTTTGGTCCATGCTCATCTAAAGTAGCTGTTGTTAAGGGAGATTTCCAATTGCTATTTTTGCTAAATATTTTTTATTCGACTTGTACTAGCCTTGATTCTCTTTTTATCTCTTCCTCTTTTATATTTGTTTTTCATCAGTTTTTCCTGCATTGATAAGTTTGATTACTTTCTCTTTTTCTTTCATATAACTTCCTAAGTTTTTCTTTGTGCTTAACAAAGGACATTCATACAATACTTATAGTTGTAGCACTCTAATATGGTAAGAACTTACCAACCATTGCATATAAATATTCTCTACTTTTATCTCTCTACCTCCATTTATTATACTATTAACATTAAATTTATATTTGTTAACTATCCATTTACATCATTCAGTTATAGATATTTTTAAGAGTTTTGTATTTTTAACTTTTCATTTTTGATTGAAAGGGATGTACCCTGCAACCACTATAGTAACATTATATTTTTGCCTCGTATATTTACTTACTCGATGAGTTTCATTCTTTTTTATGCTCTCATTTTGCTGTTCAGTGTCCTTTCACTTTAACTTTGAGAACTCACTTTAGCACTTGCTGTAAGTCTAGTGTAGTTGTGTTAAACTCTCTCAGCTATTGCTTGTCTGGAAAGTCTTTATTATTTCTTCTCTTGTGAAGGACAAATTTGCTGGGGATAGTGTCTTTGGCTGGAAGGTTTTAGTTTTTATTGTAGTTTTGTTTTTCAGAATTTTGAATATATCATCCCACTTCCTTCTGGTCTACAAGATTCTTGCTGAACCTAGTGAAGAGTTCCTACCTCTTGGTTCACAGCTGGTGTTCTCTACCTGCACCTTCACAAGGTAGAAGAGGAAAATGGTTTCCATTGGGCTTATTTTACATGGATTTGCTAGTCTAGTTCCTAAAGATCTGCCTTATGAATAACCACTTCTCAAAAAACACTAACTATAAATATCACAAGGTTGAGGATTAGGTGTTCAAGATGAATTCTGGAGAGACATATTTAGCTTATACATATATTTATCTTTACTATTTGGGATACATATGATAGTTTCTATTCTATCATATTTTATTGCACTTGATTTACTACCTTTTTAAAAAAATTGCACATCATGATCCTACAGATATTAACTTAAAATTTACAGAAACAACAAAATTTCTCCCTTCCTTTGCATCAGTACATTGCTGTGCCTAATAAGGTGCCATTCAATGTCCATGACTGATAATGAATAAAAAAGCAAATAACCAGAACATCCAAGGTCAAATCCAGTTAGTGATTAAAAATTCTAAAAAGATGCTACCTTTTTAAATGTATGCAAATTTCCAATATAATATTATTTTCTAACTCTAAAATCCTAGTTTTTTTCCTAAATTCCCTACATTGTTTATAACATTTTACTAACACATCATTATTCCAGTGATCTAAATTTGAAAGGTCTTCCTTTTCCTAGCTCTTTTTCCAAATTGATTTTGATACTCTTCCAAATCATTTGGATGATTCATATCTTTTTCACCATGGACTCCCTGGTTTTAACTTATTCTTTTTTTTCTTATCTAATTTGATATTTCCTAACATGCACTTCAAAGTCTACAATATATGTGTTTAATTCATCTTGAGATATGTTGCCAAATTAATTTCACTTACTTACTGTATTGTTTTCACTTTTGCTTCTATAATTGAAGGAAAATCACTTATTAGACATTTAAAGTCTTTCTAAAAATCTGTCATTTCAACTGCATTGATACTCATTCCCTACAATCACTGTTAAGCATGTATCTTTCATCAGTACTTTCTTTAATTATTCATATAAAAAATCTGGCTTTCTTTCCCACTTAAATTGCTTTCTTCCATAACTGGAGGAACCACAAAAATCCTCTAATATACCCAATAAAAAGTGCAGGAAATTGAGATGTGTCCAGGAGTTTAGTCAAAGTCAATTGTGTATTTAAAAATATTGGCAGGTGTTTTTGTAATAATTGTATGTCTTTTATTTAAAACAAAGTATGAAAGGCTGAAGAAGGCAAGAGTATAAACAGAATTAAAATGTGCTTTATAATAATATGAAGTGGAAATAAGTATTACCAGTTTAAAAAGTTTTACCTATTAATGATTTGGTAGAAACATACAGGGACACAGTGTTTTGAGTGGGATATGGTGCATTTGGGTAGGGCAGTTCTAAGGATGAGGAAAACATTTTCATAATGTTTTCTATAACTTAGAGGGGGATTTATATAAATGGGGTTAGACAGTCATAGATTCCTCCATATGGATGTCATTTTAAATCTTTCAAAATAAGGGTCTATTCAGTGTGACATCCTTCTGAGATTTATTTTGGTTTTCACTGTGGTATGGGAAATGTCATGCTATAGGCATGCTGAAGAATTTTTCTACTCTATTATAATTTCACTTCATCATGTTTCTTTAAAGTATGAAAAGAGTAAATAAGGGAAAGTTCAGGTTTGCATATTTGCATTTTTAATTTTACTCATTTCTGTATACTATCCAAAAATGGCACAGATTTTGTGCCCCCAAAACATTAAAGTGCTTTTTTTTCATATTTAATTTATTTATTTCTTCTATTTAGGCTTACATGATAACAGAGTGCAGTTTGATTCATTGTACATGGATGGAGGATAACTTACAACTAGAGAATTGATATGTTATTAAAGTGCTTTTAAAATGTAAATTTAACTTGACTAAAATAAGAAAACATGCTGTTTTGGGTGAGTTTGGTGGGTCTGGTGGGTCCCCCGGTATGTCTCCTGGGGTGAAGGAGCAGGTTAATTAGAGTGCCTGCTGGAAGGCACTGCAGGAGCAAGCCATTTGCTAGACCCAGTCCAGGTGCTTTTAGCCCTGGTTCCCCCACAGACCAGCAGGGCACTGGTGCCCCTTGTAGAGAACTGCTGAACCACTGTCCGCATAGCTCTTCCCTTTTGCAGCCCACAGCCCGAATCTGTCAGCAACTTCTGCCAGAGACCATCTCTGTGATCAAGGACTACCCAGTCCACAAAACTGGGTTCTGTAATAAAACTATTCTTTTAGAAGACTTATAGAAATGTTCTAGAAATACTGCTAAATTTGGGTAATCAAAGCAGAATACCTTCTTCTTCCCTAAAGAGTTCCAGCAGGTAGCTTTTGTGTTATTGTTGTCTTTTTATTTTTTATTTCCTAGTCCACTTAAACATTACTTAATGTGATAGTAAATCTATACTTGTTTATTCTTTCTAAAATTAAGCTTATGTGGGTCTCTGTGGCAATCTCTTATTACAAGAAGCTGAAAGTGATGATTCTTTTTCATGTGAACTATTCAGAGTAAAATTTATCTATCCTGCTTTACTTTATTTTTTAAAAAAAAAATTATTTGTTTTAATCAGTTATACATGACAGCAGAATGCCCTTCCATTCATTGTATACAAATGGAGCACAATTTTTCACATCTCTGGTTGTACACAAAGTAGGGGCAAATCCTTTATGCAATCATATATGTACCTAGGATAATGATGCCCATCTCATTCTATCATCTTTGCTCTCCCATGACCCCTCCCCTTTGGCTAATCCAAAGTTTATCTGCTCTTCCCATGCCCCCCCCCCCTTTATGGAATAGCATGGACATATCAGAGAAAATATTTGGCCTATAGTTTTTTGGGGATTGGCTTTCTTTACTTAGCATAATTATTCTCTAATTCCATCTATTTACCTGCAAATGACATAATGTTATTCTCTTTTATTGCTGAGCAATATTCCATTGTGTATATATACCACAGTTTCTTTATCCAATCATCTATGGAAGGGCATCTTGGTTGGTTCCACAGTTTGGCTATTGTGAATTGTGCTGCAATGTAATAAACATTGATATGGCTGTGTCACTGTAGTATGCTGTTTTTAATTTCTTTGGGTATGGACCAAGGAGTGGGATAGTTGGGTCAAACTGTGGTCCCATTCCAAGTTTTCTTAGGAATCTGAATACTGCCTTCCAGATAGGTTGCACCAATTTGCAATCCCACCAGCAGAGTATGAGTGTGACTTTTCCCCCACATCCTCAGCAACACTTATTATGATTTGTATTCTTGATAACTTCCATTCTGACTGGAATGAGATGAAATCTTAGAGTAGTTTTGATTTGAATTTCTCTAATTACCAGAGATGTTGAACATTTTTTCATATATTTACTTTCTTATATGATGTCCACTAGCCACATGTAGATATTTAAATTGAAATTAGTGAAAAAGTAATAAAATTAAAGATTAAATTTTTCCCTGCCATTGTCTACATCCTCAATTGTAACAAGATGAGGCCAGCTTCTGTGACATGGAGCCACACACATATGGAATATTTTCACTATCTAAGAATGCTGTTGGAGAGCACCTAACTTTATATAATTCATATCGGAAGTTCCATGTATAATAATTATGACACAGATGCCATTATATAAAATATTACTAGACTACACTTTCCCCTGGGCTTGCCTTGGGATTTGTCATATTGTTAAGAATATGTTTATGTCTTCAAATAAGAAATATAAGAACTAATAGCACACCTGCTAATTTCTCTTCTAAAATATTCTATTTAAAATTAGTTGCTCATATCTGGTTTTCTTATACTGACATAGATATTGTTTCAGTTTTTCAAAGAGAATATATATATACATATATATATACACACACACATATATATATTTAGTGTAGGTAAACATAAGTATATTCTGTTGATTTTATCTTAGAAAGATTTAAGTATATACCAGTTGATAAGTATGATGTATACCTATATGAAGAAAAGATCTTTATTAACTTTATGATAATTAAAGGGTTATGTTAGATGATTTACCTGAAGGTGATTTTGAAGCTATTTTAGAAGTATCTATGGATTATAAAGAACTGAAAACACATCTGTTTGAATATTATTGTCTTCAAATTCTACACTGAAACTACGTTCTTTTTATTTGTCTATGTTACCTAGATAAATAATCATCATTATCCAGTCAGCTATATAATCAAAAGTGTATTTAAAGACACTGAGAAAGCATTGTGATTTATAATCAGATATAGATCTAACTCTTGGAAGTCTCACAACTGTGTATGCAAGATAAAAAGTGTAATGCAGATACTACATTATAATATTAGAAGAGATAGTTGTCTTTAACATACATGAATACATGCTATATATACATTTATGGGTATACTAACACATTGTCCAGCATAAGGAACACACCAAGTAAATTTTGCTGTTATTGTTTTATATTGTAAATTGATATTTCAAACATAAGAAGTTTATTTGTAGGTGTGTAATATGGAAATCTTATAAGTTGAACAATCATGAATTTGAGCTAATAACAAGGAAGGCATCTAACAGCTCATTAAAAATGAGATGATAATAGCAAGAATGGACAATTCAGTTTATCTGTGGGAATATTCAATGCTACCTTTTATACACTCAAGGGAAGGGTTCTGTTGAAAAACAAACTGTGAACTGGAGCAAGACTAAATTTATTTCTATAAAATTGGCAAAGTAGAAGAGGCTTGATTTCTGTCTTAATTATTTAAAGCAGCAGCTGTCATTAATTCTAACAACCATTTTCACACATTTCCATCATCTTTTTCATCCATATTTAAACAAATATAAATCTTCAAATATAATTGTGTGTCTAGTCCCTTAGTCATCCCTGTCTTTACTTGATTTCTGACCATAAACTTTGTTTCTGATTTACTTCCAATCACTAGCTGAACATCCAGATGTCTAAATCAGGCTTGTATCTCTGGTGTTCATCTACTGTCTGCATCAACAAGACAGATTTTTTAATGTTGCTTCTGCTGACCACGAGAGTAAACTTGAGTTTGGATAAACAAACCCCTGAGAATGAGAAGACTTTTCCCAGCAAGCCTATTTAGCTTTAAAAAAAAAAAATACATGATATTCAACATTACTTGCTGGGCAACAACATAGCAGAAATCTCATGTTTCCAGTTTGGGACTCAACCTTAGATGTCTCAGTGGCCCCAATCTGGAGCAGGTGTGCTAAAGGTTGATAAGACCTTCCTGTGGGAATAAACTACTTTAGGCAAGAGTTCCTTCGTTTATATTTCATACGGTACTTCACATTTGGCTCCTTCATGGATGGTGAATTAATTTTTAATTGCAGAGACATATTATCAACTCTGGTTATTCTTCACATAATGAATTATCTTCAAAATGAGGTACACATGCTTGATACCTCAACCATAGTCTTTGACTAGAGTCTTAAATATTTTCAATTTTATATATGCATCTTCTTAAAAAAATTCTTAATTTAGGGCTGCAAGAAGATTTCAATAATAGGTCAAATTCTTAGGCATTCTTTTTTTGGGGTGGGTTGGTACTGGGGATTTAACTCAGAGGTACTCCACCACTGATCCACATCCCCAGCCCTATTTTGTGTTTTATGTAGAGACAGGGTCTCACTGAGTTGCTTAGCGCTTCTCAGTTGCTGAGGCTGGGTTTGAACTTGCGATTCTTCTGTCTCAGCCTCCCTAAGTGCTGGGATTACAGGCGTCCAGTTCTTCGGCATTCTTGAGTCAAAGCTAAGTCACAGAAATAACTGTTAATTCTACCTGCAAGTCTAAAAGGCAGTTTGGTGGGATCATTCTATTTTAATCTTTCAACAGCTTCTTGTTGCCTGTTCTAGTATAAAACTTCCTCAGCATGATATATAAAACTATCTGGCCCCGATTACTGTCAGACTATTTCCCAATAAGCACACAGGCTTCTCCTCACTCCCACATACAGTTTTTTTCTTTTTTAGGGGTCTGGGGGATAACCAGAGACTGAACTCAGGGGCACTCAACCACTGAGCCACATCCCCAGCCCTATTTTGTATGTTTTTTTAGAGACAGGGTCTCACTGCGTTACTTAGCACCTTGCTGTTGCTAAAGCTGGCTTTGAACTCCCGATCCTCCTGTCTTAGCCTCTGGAGGTGCTGGGATTACAGGCATGCGCCACTGCACCTGGCTCCACATACAATCTTTAGATGAATGGATTCTGCCTCTAGCCCATGGGCATGAGTATACAATGTGTCTCCTCTTGGAATGCTGTCCTTTTTTTTTTAAGCAGTATTCCTCACACTACTATGTATGATTATTTTTAATAGAACAAAATTAGTGCTGGTATTTGATATCCCTATGCTACTCCATGCTCATTTTCGTTGTAAAAACTATCACCACATATTGCATTATTTGCTAGACATCTATTTGTTAGATATTCCTATATATTCTTGTGGTTTATTTTCCACCAGTGAGTTCTTAGAACAAATTTGTTTTGTTTTGTTTTGTTTTGTTTTTGTAGGTAAGGTGTTCTGGTGAAAAATGCAAAATATAAAAAATACTTTTGGCCAATTTCTTTTTTTATGGTCTTCATAAGTCCAAGCATACTCTAAAACTAATGTTTTAGAGTAAACTAAACTAAACTTTTTTCATTGTTTTTCTTCCAAAATCAATAGATGGTCTTGGAAAGGAG